>SKCR01021034.1:0-227411 GCA_019454045.1 Zanthoxylum bungeanum | reverse complement strand
CACTTTGAGTGATTTGATGTCAGTCACTATTCATGAGTGATGTGGGTGGTTGAAAGGCTTTATTGCCTTGTACTTTTTTTACTTTGGTTTTTGGTATTAGTTTTTTGAAAACCAAATACACAAAAATCCATCTCATTTTTTCTCTCTTCTCATCTCCCACTCTCACGGCCTTGGGCCAATTTCTTCTTTCTTTCTTCTCCAAAGCCGAGAACAAGATGAAGCAAATAGGGAATTTTGTGGCAAAATTTCCAAGGTGCTAGCACGCATTAGGAGTCTTACGAAGGTGATAGGGAAACCCATCTATGAGCATGGAATGCACACTTAAAGCTTGGAGCTTGAAGAAATCATGGAGCACAAAAATAGTGGCCAAAGCCGTGAGCTTCATCCATGGAGCAAGGAGAATTTTTGTTTTTCCTCGCATCGCAAAGCCGATCATTGTAAGTATGATTCCACCATACTTCTTTATTGTATTCACATATTTTTCATTGCTTGAATGATCTTGGGACTATAGTAGAAACCCAACAATGGTATCTTGAGCCTTGATTAAGCATGAAATTGGAATTAGGGTAAAATTGGGTAAAATTGATTTGAGCATGTTTGGATGAAATTGTTTGTTGGAATATGCTTGAATGATGATAACATAGTTTTATGCATGATCAATTTGATGAAAATTGAATTGGATGAATTTTTCCCCAAAACTTGGCTTGGCCGAAAGTTTTAGCTTGCCCTAAGTCATGGTAATTTTGTTTTTTGATCATTGGATGAGTTGAAATCACTTGGGAAATGTTAATTTGAGATTTAATTGGATTGAATTTGAAATTGGACAATAATCCCTAAATACCATGACTAACAAGCATGGAAATGATTGATTTTTTATTCAATTGTGTTGAACATAAGTTGATGATGATTAGTATAATTAATTGAGTAAATTGGTATTTTGGAAATGTTAATTTTGTTAATTAATCATGGCTATACACTTAGATTAATTTAATTGTGAAATTTGGAATTTTGTAATTTAATTAATTGGGCCAAATTTGGAATTGGGCTTGTAAAGTTGTATTTGGGCTTAATGGGCTTGGTTGGGCCAAGTTTGGTTTAGGCTATTGGTTGGATCCAATTGGGCCCAAAACCATTTCCATAAAGTCCAAATATAACTAAATGGACCTTTAATTTTAATTGGGCCTAATTGTTTTCTTGGAAAATAAGGGTGATTCCTTAAATGGGCTTTGGTATTTGGGTTTGACCCATATTGACCAAAATTCTATGCCTTAAGAAATTAATTAAAAGCCAATTGAACTTTAATTAAATTAACATTGGATGTTAATTGGGCTTTGAGACCCGTAACGATTAGATTTGTAATCTAAGTCGTAAAGGCACATTAAAAAGTGTAATTATTTAATTTAGAATTAAATATAGAATTAGTATTAAATACAAATTAAATTGGATTTAATGTTGTAGTTTAATATAATTCAAGAATTCGTACTTTGAGTACTTATTCTTAAAACGAGTTGGACTCGAGCAAAATCAAATCGTTGTTTGAACATTGGATGGTCATTAATTTCAGATTAATTAATTGGATTAGATTGATTGATAACATGCTGTGTGAATACATGGATGCCATGTATGAAATGTATATCGGATGGATATTAGATGGGTGAGGGCAATTTTGGAAATTGTTGTAATAAATTTAGAATTTATTAAATTGGACCTGCGTGTCCAGCCTATTACCTCTTGACTCTTTGTATTTCTCTTCTCACTTATTCCCCTCAATGTAAATGAGGTTTCTTTAGAAGTGTTATGTAATTGGGTAGAAGTAAATATTTGTGCTAGTGGGAGAGAGGAAAGGGAGAGATTTGTTCTACGAACAATGTGTTTAAATATCCATCCGCATATCATTATTATTTTATTTATACACGCCTTATTATGTTTTTTAGAATGCATGTTTAAGGGTGTATGATGATGAGACCTTAACAAAGATAATTAATTGGTTGCCAATTACGCGAAAAAACCCTCAACATATATTAAGCGTTTTTTCCTTCCATTGAGTGATTCTTACTCAAGATCCAAGATTGGCACTGGTTTGTTGGCAAAGTCAAGACATTTATCCATCGCGGATGTGTTTGAATCATGAAGGCTTTGTTCCATATCGGTGTCTTGTCCAAGTTGTGATTTGTTGGCCAAAGTAAAGATCACTTCTTGTCATCGACATCGATTACGAAGCTTTCCAAAGTCAATGGGTTCCGCTTAACTGGGATCATTAAGTTTGTTGTGCCAAAGCCAATGCTTAGTAGATTTAGAGGAAAAAGGTTAGGGAATATATTGGATATATTGGCATATATAAGATATATGTTTCAGACTTGGATGTCCACCTGCTGGATCTAGGAATTGGATGGGATCCAATTGATCTTAGAGATCTACCTAGTTAATTATCATACAATTTGTTGGCCAAAGTCAAGATTGTGTGTTATTTAACGGGATCCTAGCCCACTAGGAAACAAGGTTTCCCGAGTACTCCACAGAGGGTTAGAGGCTCGCCGAAAAATAGTGGGAGGCAAGTATTAAATTTTCAATATTCGTTTAGTTACTTGCCAATGCGCGCTCATTTCAAATTTTTCGTCATCAAATTAATATATTAGTTGGACTAATATTTAATCGTTGTTTTAATTAAACAGTTGGACTGTATTCAAACTACTTCAATTATAGTTGATTATATAATTGGATTATAGTAATCAATATATTTGAAATTAAACCAAACAAATTATAGTTGATTATATAGTTAGACTATAGTAATCATTATATTAAAATAGTACCTAAAATCGTTGATTTGATAGTTAGACTATTGGAATCAAGATAAATGAAAGATTAGCGTTTAGAACATAATCCTGGGTGAAAATGTTTTTAAACGGCTTTAATTTTCAAATTGGGAATAAAATCTCAGGATAGTCCTAGAGACCGAGAAGTTACTTTATTTGATAGAGTGGATATTTGGAATATTCATGTGATGATAACTTTAGTGCTTAATCTGTTATGTTTGCCGCAAAGACTCATTAATTTCTTAGTCAGAAATAAGGATTAGATCCTTATAGTATGATATTGAAATTGAAGGATCTTCATAGATCTATCCTTAGATCTAAGAAGTACAAATTGCAATAGAAAACTCTTGGAGAGTTAATGGCTATACTCAAGGAGACAAAGCCAGAGTTTGCAATTGGGCAAGAAGCGTAAGACGCATCTTACTTCAACGTCCCAGAAGGCCAAGGCTTGGCCAAAGGCTTCTGGGGTGTGAAAAAAAGGGGCAAAGACAAAATCATTATAGTCTTCTAGGAAGACAAATGACATATCCCAAAATGTCTGCCTAAATTATGGCAAACGGGGTCACAGGAAGCGTGACTGCCGTATGGACAAGGCAGACATGAAGGAAGAGAAGACGGGCAAGGCTCCGGCTTCAAATATATTTGTCATTAACATGTTCACTACTAGTATTAAAATTGGATTTTAGATACTGGATGTGGTACATAAATATACGTACTGGTGTGCAGAATCTGCTGATAAGCAGGATACTGACTTCAGTTGAGATTTATCTGCGAGTCGGAAATGGGACGACAGTCGCTGTTTTAACCGTAGAAACCTAAGTTTAGGAACTACCCTTCGGGTATGTACTTAAATTAGGAAACAGTTATAATGTAAGTAGTTTGACTAGAAACATTATCTCTATATCAGGGTTTAACCCGTTGCGGGTGTACCTTTATATTCTAGAACAGTAAAGTGTTTTATTTTATAAAGATGATATTGAGATAAACACATTAGATGTGAATAACAGTATTTATATTTTGAATATAAATAAATCTCAAACCTATGATATGACAAACAAATAGATCAAACTGAATTAATCAGATGAGACTTATTTGTAGCATTGTTATCTGGGACACATTAAACAAGACTCGTATATCCACACTTTCGAAGAGTGGATACTAGGACGGATTTGATTCTATTCAAATAATGTCTACGAATCTAGTTTATTAGGCAAAGTGCCTGAAATACTTTTTACTTGGTAAAAGTACAAGTGCCACCTATCTGTTAGCCCTCGTTTATAGTGACGTAACAGGGCCCATGTCTAGCTAGGCTAGAGGTGGATATGAATACTTCGAAACCATTACGGATGTGGCATCGCGTTATGGTTATGTGTTTCTTGTGGAACACGGATCGGAAACTTTTGATGAATTCAAAGAGTTTCGACACGAAGTAGACAAACAGATCGGCTATAGTATTAAAACCGTCACGGTTAGACCATGATGGAAAATACTTAAGCAATAAGTTTCTCAGATACTTGAAAGAGTATAGTATTCTTTCAATGAAGACTCCTCTCGGAACACGTCAATTTGACGGTGTGTCCGAACAGAGAAACCAAATTTTGTTGGACATGATAAGGTTAATCATGAGTCGCTCTGAGCTACCATTTCCTTCAAGGGATACGCATTAAACAGTGCAAAACTTATTTTGAATAAGGTTCCATAAAAATCTGTTTGACAGATTTCATATTAGATATGAACATGAAAGAAACTAGGTTTTCTCATTCCTGGTGATTTGGGAATGATGGGCATATGTTTGGATGACTCCAAACTAGAACCCAAATTAGATAAATGCCTATTTGTAGGTTATCCAAGGGTAACCAAATTATAGTACTTATACAACTCACATGAGAAAAATTTAATTGTTGCTTACCATGTGGTTTTCCTAAGAGGAATACCGATATGCATTGGTAAGTGGGAGGAAATTAAAACTCGATGAAAATCGGAGTAATACTATTCTAGGCACCGATTCCTTAATGGAACACAAATAGTTCATCAATGATGAAACTATACCAATAATCTTCGAATACACAAGAACCGCGCAAGTCGGAGAGAGTCAGAAAACAACCTGAGAGGTATAGGTTTCTGATCTCACCTCATAAAGATGTCAATCTTATTGAGGAATACAAACTGACTACGTATGAGGAAGTGATACAAGGTATCAACTCCCTATTATGGCAAAGTGCCATGAAGTCCGAAATGGATTCCATGTATACCAACCAAGTTTAGACACGTGGTTGTTATACCGGAAGGAATTGTGCCTATTGGTACTATACAAATCTTCAAGGAAGACATACATGGAAGGAAACATACCAACGTACTAAGTTAGGCTTGTAGCGAAAAGGTATCGTTATCAACATTGTGTTCGATTACGACGCACCTTTTACTCGTTGCCATGGTTAAATCCATTTGGATAATGCTTGCTGATGCTGCATGTTTCATTTCATGAAATATGGGAGCTGAACGTCAAAATTGCTTTCCTTAAATGGAACCTTTTGGAGGATGTTTACAACATCCTGACGGTTTTGTCGTACCAACCAAACAAGGTTTGCAAGTTAATTCGATCCATTTATGGATTGAAGCAAGCATTGCGTTCTTGGAATTATCGTTTTGATGTAATCATAATGGTATATGATTTAATTCAAAACGAAAATGATTCTTGTGTATATAAGGAGGTTAGTGGGAGCGCACTGACAGTGATTGTCCTAAAAATGATGATATATCATTTCTTGGAAATGATATTCCCATAATACAGTCGGTGAAAGCTTGGCTTTCATGAAAAATTCTCCATAGAATTCTTTGGAGAGACAACCTTTATTCTAGGAATAAGGATCTAATGGGATAGATCTAAAAGTTGTTGACACTCTCCGAGAACTCGTACATTAAAATAAATGTACGCGACCTGGTGTCTCATATGCTTTGAGCATATAGAGTCACAATCAGGCCAATCCAAGTGATAGTCACTGGATTGATGTTAAGAACATCTTTTAGTATCTTAGATGAACTAAGGATACTTTCTTATACTATGGAGAATGAGAACTTGAAGTGACTGGGATCACTGCTGTAAGTTTCCAAACCGATAAACGACTATAAGTAGTAAGAACGGTACTATAAAGTTTGAATAACGGAACAGTGAGCTGGAAATCTTCCAAGCAAGATACTGTTGCCGAATAAACAACAAAAGTGGATTATTACTGCAGCTGAGGCAGCAATAGAAGCCTTTTGGATCGATAATAATCCTAATTAGATTAGGAGTAGTTATGTTAGCAACTGAGCTAGGCGTCAGCACAGGCTAAAGAATTAATGGTCTCATCAACGATCCAGATATATACTTCAAATATTCATCTGATTCGTTCGGATCATACATCGTGGCGATGCGATGATCGAATAAATCGCATCAGATGATAACACTGCAAATCCGTTGACGAAAGCCTTTTCTCAGCAGAAGTTTGAGCGAACCGTACATAGTTCGGGTGTAGGACACTTGAGTGATTGGCTATAGGCCAAGTGGGAGATTGTTGGACAATTATGACCCATAGCATCACTATTTGTACAGATCATGGTGTTGTTGTACAAATTAACTATGTGACAAAGGAAATTGCTCTTTTATCATTTGTAATTAGATTACCAAGATATATAAATGATAAAAAGGTCTTTATGATTAGTTCCGGATTGAGATGATATGAGACAGTATCAATCCACGAAGGTTTAATCATTAAATATCCTAGTCGTAGTATTATCGAGATTGGACATCGATAATGCGGAATAGACTAGTATTACACTTGTGCGTGTTGTGGGAGCATAACGGCATAGTTATCATATATTTGGGTATATGATACTCATGCAAGTGTAATAGAAGTTGTGTTTACCGATGGTACGAAAACAGCTTCTCTCTGGATAGACCCCTCAGAATTCCATTGGTAGTATGACTATGTGTCTATGGAAGTCCGAATCAGGGTAGGTGTATTTGGTCTTAACCTGAGACTTGCACCGCTAATACTTGCGACAATCAATATACTTTGGTTTTGGTCGTCCAGGGCTTTAACAGGTTCTGTGTACGCCTCTTCTGGGTATATTGAGAATCGTAGTGTATTGGGTGTGATGTCAAGATGGAAGTATCACTCCAGTCATAGTGGAGATGATGATCAGTAGATACGAAATTGGTGCTCTTTTATGATGCAGCTATCGGGATATTATGACTAGGTCATGTTTATCCGATTATAGAGACTAGTTACCAGATATCTGATATGTGCTTCATACGGAGCAGCCACAATTCCAACCCCAGGCCTAGCACGTGACATCCGATACTGGATCGTAATACGCAATACTACGTATATTACACCTGATAAAGATTACATATTCCTTTAAGAATATTTCTGGAGAATTGGGTAGGCACGGTGCTTTGCTAGAAGCCAACCATGTCTTGTAAATCGGTAAAAAACGTAGTACTAGGTACGTACGTGTTTGGATAGTCTGACGACCGGATTTACTGCCAACATATCCGGGGATCTCATGGGTCGCTTCCTGAAGATTCACTGATGACGTATGACTCGCACTTAATTAATCTAGGATTAATTGTATGAGAGAGAAAATTAATCTAGGATTAATTACGGAGATAGTTTATCTGGGATAAAATATTATTTAATGAGAGAGAACGATTAATTTGGAATTAATCGATAAAATAATATATTCGATATATTATACGAAATTGGATTTCGACGCGGAATTAAAATTAGATTTTAATTCGGGCGAACGAGTTAATTTAGAATTAATTCGTTAGCGACGTGAATAGTAATTTTGCTAGGCATAATTATTTAATTAAATTTGATTTAATTACGTCGCAACGGAAAATTCGTTAATTCGGAATTAGCGAACCCGAGCCCGAGAGTGTTTTGCGAGCCCACTCGCATTTCGAATTCAATGCGGCCCACAAGTCACATCAAGCGTCACATCTTTAGTCATTCAAGTGATGGATGTCTTGTCACTTTGAGTGATGTGATGTCAGTCACTATTCATGAGTGTGTTGGGTGGTTGAAAGGCTTTATTGCCTTGTACTTTTTTGACTTTGATTTTGGTATTAGTTTTTTGAAAACCAAATACACAAAAATCCATCTCATTTTTTTCTCTCTCTTCTCATCTCCGCTCCCAATCTCACGGCCTTGGGCCAATTTTCTTCTTTCTTTCTTCTCCAAAGCCGTGAACAAGATGAAGCAAATAGGGAATTTTGTGGCAAAATTTCCAAGGTGCTAACACACATTAGGAATCTTACGAAAGTGATAGGGAAACCCATCTATGAGCATGGAATGCACACTTAAAGCTTGGAGCTTGAAGAAATCATGGAGCACAAAAATGGTGGCCAAAGCCGTGAGCTTCATCCATGGAGCAAGGAGAATTTTTGTTGTTCCTCGCATCGCAAAAGTCGATCATTGTAAGTATGATTCCGCCATACTTCTTTATTATTTCACATATTTTTCATTGCTTGAATGATCTTGGGACTATAGTAGAAACCCAACACTGACCCCCAAAAATTGCAATTAGGCCCCTGTCATGGAACGTTCTGGAAATTCACATTTTTGAAGCCTTTCTGATGTAAATTTCATAACGTGTTCAACATGAAAGTTGTTCGTCTTGAAAAACGAGTCTTTTGGGGGCAAGAATCAGCTCAATCAGAGTTCATTTGAAAGTTTTATAGCCGAAAAAAAGAATCTTTTACGCATAGAATGATAAAATCATAAATCGCGTAACTGGTTCTCAAAACCACGTGTTTTCCAACAAGCCCAAACTTCACTTTAAAATATTTCAAACTATTTCGCAACACATAACTCTCCGATTTTTTATTAGCATTATGTTCCAAATACTTATCTTTAATTCGGAAACATTCCAACAGTGTTCCGAAAAACTCGGGATATTATAAAGAATCTTCTTCAAATATTAGTAATATATCAATCAACATAAAATTGTATCAATCCCTTGTTTAAATACATAATTAATAAGTAAATATTAATCGTAAAATTGCTTATAAGAATGATAATTACAAGGATTTTAATGAGTCTATTCTTTAAAAAAAACAAATTAGTGCTGGTTGAAAATACAATCGGTAACCGTAAAATGAATGTGAATTGTGTGTAAATGAAAAATACACGAGTGATCGATGAATTCAGGAAACATGCATCCAATCTGGTTCATAATTAAGGCATCCGTTCCAATCATGTATGGAAAAAATCTTGATATAAGCATTCCTATTCTTATATTTTTTTCACAACTGCTACAAATAGTACTATTAGAAAAATAGACTATATTGGCAGAATATGTCTCTCAAGAAAGCAGTTTCTTGATAGAAAAATTAACTGTCTAGAATCGAAGTGTCAAAAATTTTTAACCGATTTTTATGACAGATTTTTTCTATCAAGAATTCTTTGACTATATATATTTGTCTTAAAAATATGTCATAAATATATTAGGTAAATCTTTGAATTGAAATAAAATTTGATACAAAATTTTTTATTTTTCCATTTTAGCCCGATTTTTTAAAGGAAAAATTGAAACAAAAATAAGTTAAATTACCTTAAATAGCTTTACTAAAAAAACATGTATAATATCCATGATTATTAATATAGTCATTAATAAAATATTATCTTCCAAAATATTTTTCCTAAACTTAAGTATTATAACCAAAACTATTATCCAGTTAAACAACAATAATTCTACAAAGATAAAGAATATTAAATAAGGTCTGAAACATAAGATGTCCATCCAAACAACATTATCGATCGTATCTAGAATGAACTTTTTCCCCATGAACTTCATCGATCATGTGTGTTGTGCATATGTTTCTTCTCCCTTCTACCTCAGCTCATCATTCACATCCACTATCCTCCGAAGTTTTTTTCCAGTGACTCATACCCTTCTGCATAGACAGATTAGTGAAATTAAAATCAGAATAGAATAGAACTTAAGCCTTTAGTTAGTGATTGATAAAAAAATCATGTTTCAGAGGAGAAATTATTCCTTTAGCATCAAACAGACTAAAAAAACAACTCAAGTCATTTATTGTCTATCAGAGACTAGTTAGGATGCACACATAACATCTACACAAAAATGTGAATGCTATGATTATGTACCTTTTTTTTTTTTTTTTTTTTGATAACCGGGGTGTCCGGGCCAGCTTACGCGCACCTTGACTAATCCCCGGGACATGTGCCCGTGCTCTCAGAAGTTTCCCAACACATATCAGGGTAAGTCGATGGCTTTTCACACCAGGGGGCATGGCCCCAAGTGTAACATCCCGCCTAGGCCAGGATGCTACCGGCAGGAGACAGGTTAAACCCACCTCCATAAGCCTCTGAACCTAACGAAATTTCGGCATGATTTATTCGTAACATCATGCAACCTGGCCTGGGCCAGCATCCACAAACGACAAAAACACAACAATCTCGGCCTCAGGCCGGAAACACAATATAAACTATGCTATTACATGACTAATACAAATGAAATACAAATGAAATACAAGGACAAGGGCCGTGAGGACCCATAACTCGACCCAGGACTCTCTTGACTGCAATTGGGGCGGTCCACCGTCTTCAAAGTCTTCACCGAACAACTGCTGGTTCTATTTGACAGCTACTGACCTGCAAAACTACAAACTGTTGTGGTGTGAGTCACAATGACTCAGTAAGTAACCAAGCAAATATCTATAGCACAAATACACAATAACTTATATTTTCGTTCCATAAATTTTCTTAACATATCATTTACTGTAATCATGCAATCACATTTCCCTCATTAAATCTCAAACTGTCTACAACACTCGTATACATCACGTTACCATGCATATACTTTTAGCATTACATCTGTACATGTTCATCAGTCAATCATGAGAGGTTATATAATTTAACATGTTAATCAAAGCATACTATTTAAATTCTGCTTAACCTCCTCTATATCTCAGATGTTTGAAATATCATCAATTCGGCTTTAACAATAATATTTCTCATCTCATTCTTTTATTACTCACATACAGTCTAAATTAAATTACTTACTCAATTACAACTGTCCACCACATTTATGTTATTCATCATTCATACATGTCTGAGTTTCATAATGCTCAATAATACATATACTAAAACAAAACCTCATACGTACCTCATATGTTATTTAACTGATTTCCGAACTCATACGTCATAATTCTATAACTCATTTATAACATGATCAAAGTATATAACACATTCGTTGAAAGTCATAAGTCTCGTATGCATACATATATACCAACATATATTCTCAAATAGCGTTATAATCCTTTATCTTAAACTATAAAGCTCCAATCAAGAAAACTTTTCTGAAAACCAATACCTCTGAAATTCTTATTGAAAACTGAATCTGAAATCGAGTTTGAAAATTCATCTGGTACTGTATCTGAAAACTGATTTCTATTTCTGAAAACTCTTTTACGTAAACTCCCACTTTGGAATCTTTACTGAAAACTGTATCTGAGGTATCTGTTGAAAACTGGCGCATAGGGGCGTTACGTATCGTCGTCCCCCCATACGCCCTAGAGCTAGATATGCAAATCCATGACATTGGGGCGTTACGTATCGCCGTCCCCCAAAGCATGCCATAACCTGCCCTGAAACTAGTGGTCTTGGGGCGTTACGTATCGCCGTCCCCCAAGCCACAACTAGAACTGGGGTTGCAAATCTAGCTACCTACCACCCCCCAAGCTCTGAACTGGAGATCAGGTACACGATCCTATGCCGCCATCCTGTCTCATAACTAGGATCTAGGGGCGTTACGTATCGCCGTCCCCCTAGTCCTCTACATGTGCACATGTCTCTATCCGTCAATTCCATCTCTGTATAAGTTACAAACTGGGGTGAGTTTTTCCCTCATGCCCTGCAAAACCATAAAATCATATTTCGAATGTTAAAACTATAAGAGACGTTTTCTGAAGTACAATTCTTTCCAAAGCATCTGAAAACTCTTCTTTAAATCACTTTGGATTTCAAAAATATTCTTAAATTTAACTCAGCTTTGAAAATCATAACATACCAATATGCACATACATTTCTCATGTCAAATTCAATAATTCCATAACTCATATACTACATCACATATTAACATATATACACGTTTTCAACTCACATTCTTATAGACATAATCATATCGTCATTTACATACTCACATATCTCAATATTTATATAACATATAGCACTATTCATATATATATAATTATATGTCAATTTATCATCACATAATCTCACAAACGTCAAACCTATGTTTATACTTGATCAAATGTTTGTATACTTATATGAACAATCATACTTTACCATTACCAATTACATAACTTACATACCACTCTTCATACCCATAATCTATAAACATTGCCAAATAAACTTTTCATACCTCATCATATCATACTGTTACCTAAACTTGCATTCGTATTCAATAATCGAGTTTACTTAGCTAACTTCTGCAATATGTTCATTATGTGTTATTACCCCCCAATCTCCATATTTCATGCTTACACATATACATACCTAATAGTCTTTCTAGCATTCTTGCATTTCCCCATGGCATATTTTATTACGAATATATCTACATTTATTTCATTTATAACATTAATCCCAATCCCTAGGGTGTAGTTTTCTACAATCCCCAAACCCAAGTATATTAATACTATACACACAAGCAAGCATTTCAATCGTTCACCGCATGGATTACTTACCTGGCTTGGCAGACACTCATAATCCCGGTCCGATCTGTCAAAACAAATAACAACACATGTCAGAACCGCTATTTGCGGAACTTTCAACTCATCTATACTAAACTCCTGGACTTTCTCAGAATCTAAGATCCTCTCTTGATTCTACCATTCAAACTTCATTACTCTAATACATATCTTTCCATACAATATCAACTAGCCGAATAGCCTAGAATCTCATTTTACGCGTTTGCGGCAAATCTTGCGGAAAAGTTTCCGCAAACGCTACGGAAGGGTCTCGAACCCTCCGAACAACCCCAGAATCGTTCAATTACCTTCGCAATACTATATCTATACTATTTCCATGATTACAATCACTATACTCAGTCGCGAGAGAATCTCCGTTTTACCGGAACTCGCTAATTCTACCGGATCAATCATATCTCATCCGATTCACCCCCGATTCTACCACCTTTATCGTCTTAACACATTAAAACATATCCAATTCGTATCAAAGCAATTCGCTAAACTACGGAACTACCGAAAACATCCGAATAAATCGATTCACTTTGAAATATCAAAGTCTAAACGGAGAGTCGTACCGAAATTCCGAGGCCATATTCGGACTCCCACCGGCCATACGAACGCGCTGGTGTCGATGAAATTCCGATCGGAGCTACCGTTCAACATGGGTTTACTGTTCACCGACGCTTTCTCCTCCGTTTTGCGTGATTCCGGCGCTGATCGGCGAATTCGATTCCACATAGTCGTAGTACTCTCCGAGAGCTTCGATTTGGTAGGTGGCTCGGGTCGTGAAACGAACCGACGAGCCGAAACCGACTCACCCAAGTGCGCCACTGTTTTCACCTTCCTGCGCCGCCGTCTGTTACCAACAGAGCCATCGCCGGCCACCATCATGATCGTCGTGGCCGGACGATTCTAATGCCACCGGTGCGCCGTCGAATCGTCGCCGGAATGTCGCCGGCGTTCCCCTCCTTCTTCTCCTTGCGTCGTACGATCTCTCTCTCTCTTTTTCTTTTTTTTTTTTTACTGCCTTTGCTTATTAAAACAATAATAATAAATCATAACAAAACACATATATCTCATTTTCGGAAATGACCAAAATACCCCCTCTAGGAAGGGTATTTTCAGAAATCACCTCATTTGAAGCCCTTCTGGTTCGATTTTCGAAAAATGTTCCACACACGAAAGTTGTCCGTCTCGGAAAAACGAGTCTGATGGTTCCAAAATCAACTCGATCGGAGGTCGTTTGCTAATTCTGGGGTCAAAAAGTAAACTTGACTCGTATAATAAAAATCTCGAAAATCTGGGATGTTACACCAAGGAAATGCATCTAGTGGATTCGAACCTTAAACCTGAGAGGGAGCAAACCACTCAAGCCCCAAAGCCTTTACCACTAAGGCAACCCCTTTGGGTTCCTATTATTATGTACCTTTCAATAGCTTAATAGGGATCGAGCTACTTGCATTCATTTGGGACTGTAAAAGAGGCCTAATGGTCAGACAAACAGTTACAACATCTATTACTGTTGTGATTAAACACACAAAATAGAGGTGATTGGAGAGAGAAACTCTTCTTTTATATTACTCACAAAAGAATTACAAAGCTACAACCCAAGCTTTACAAAAAACTCTCACACACCACTTTACTCTCTATTCTCACTCAATTTGGGATTCTGGGATACTGAAACAATGGATTTAAAGCTCAATTTATAGTGCCCAAACCGCATGAACAGTGCCACGCGGTTTGGACACGTTTACAGCTTGCTCATGAGCTGTTTCTTTGCTCATGAGCTGTTGCTTGCAGTGGCAAGTTGGCCAGCTGCAAAACGGTGAGGCAGCCCTTTTGCAGCTGTCTTCAACAAATCTCCCCATCGGTGAAGATTTCCTCAAAATCTGAGCCGACCATTAATCATCCAAATCCGGATCCTCCAAAGGATCCTCCCTGGCTGCATCTGTATGACTGCCTACGTACCCTGAGTTGGGATCAAGCCAATCGTAGTTCTCTGTATCTCTCACTCTGACTATGTGGAGAGTTTTGTCATCCCGGCTATGGCACGACAGATTTCAAGCTTCTCCTTCGGTAAAACCTTCGTGAACATATCGGCACCGTTGTCGTCGGTGTGAATTTTCTTGAGTTCTAACAACCTTGAGCTCAGGACGTCCCGTATCCAGTGATACCTCACATCGATGTGTTTTGACCTCGAATGAAATGTGTAATTTTTACCGAGATAGATAGCACTCTGACTATCGCAGTACAAAATGTACTTCTCCTGCTTGAAACCCAATTCTTGGACGAATGTCTTCATCCACAACAATTCCTTGAAAGCTTCTGTAACTGCAATGAATTCTGCCTCTGTTGTAGAAAGTGCAACACACCTCTGCAACCTCGACTGCCATGCCACAGCTCCTCCAGAGAGAGTAATCAGATACCCCGAAGTAGACTTTCGGGTATCCACATCTCCTGCCATATCTGAATCGGTGTAGCCTATCAACACTGGTTTGTCGCTTCTTCCAAAACATAGCCTCATTTTGGATGCGCCTCGAAGATACCGCATGATCCATTTGATAGCATTCCAGTGTTCCCGTCCTGGGTTTGACATAAACCGGCTGACCAATCCAACTGCGTGTGCTAAGTCTGGCCTCGTGCACACCATGGCATACATAAGACTTCCCACTGCTGAGGTGTATGGAACCTGTTTCATTTCCTCCTTCCCTGTCTCAGTAGAGGGATTCTGTTGCGTACTCAATCTAAAGTGGGTAGCAAGAGGAGTGCTAACCGCTTTAGCCTTGTCCATCTGGAATCTCTGAAGTACCTTCTCGATGTACTCCTCCTGTGACAAGTATAACCTCCTGGCTTTCCGATCACGGTTGATCCTGATGCAAGAATCTGTTTAGCTGGCCTCAAGTCTTTCATCTCAAAAGACTTACTCAGTTGCTGCTTCAAATTATCAACCTCGATTGATTCCGGCCAACTATCAACATATCATCTATATACAATAGTAAGATGATAAAGTCATCGTCAGAAAATTTCTGAACGAAAACACAATGGTCTGAAGTGGTCTTCTTGTATCCCTGCTCCCCCATAACTGACTCAAACTTCACGTACCACTGTCTCGGTGCCTGTTTCAAACCGTAGAGGCTTTTCCTGAGTATGCACACAAAGTCCTCTTTCCCGCTGACTCTGAAGCCTCCTGGTTGCTCCATGTAAATTTCTTCTTCTAGATCTCCGTGAAGAAATGCGGTCTTGACATCCAACTGCTCAACTTCCAGATCGAGGCTTGCTGCTAAGCTGAGTACCACTCTGATGGATGACATCTTCACAACTGGAGAGAAGATTTCATCGAAGTCAATGCCTTTCCTCTGATTGAATCCCTTGACAACTAATCTGGCTTTGTATCGGGGTTGTGAAGTGTGCTTCTGTTGCTTCACCCTGTACACCCATTTATTCTTCAAAGCCCTTTTGCCTCTTGACAATTTCACCAACTCAAAAGTGTGATTGTCATGCAAGATTTCATCTCATCTTGCATGGCTTCCTCCCACTTTTCTCTGTCTTCTGTTTCCACAGCCTCCTGATAGCTCTCAGGTTCTCCCCCATCAGTAAGCAGCACATACTCATATGCAGAGTATTTGGTTGAAGGTCGCCTCTCTCTGTCTGACCTTCTCTGTGGAACTGTTGGTGTAGCTTCTGGTACTGGTGGTTGATCATGATCATCATCTCTGGGAGCTTCATCACATGTACCCTCATGTCTGGGAACCTCATCTTCAACTCGTATTGGCACCGGTGTATGAGGTTCTGGATTCACATTTCTGTATTGCTGGGGCATTGTCTTCATCTCCTTCCGGATATCTTCTATGGTCTGGTCTTCAACAAAGACAACATCTCGGCTTTTGACAATCTTCTTCTCCACTGGATCATAGAGTTTGTAGCCGAAATCATCCTGACCATAGCCAATAAACACATTGTCGCGTCTTTGCATCAAGCTTGGATCTCTCGTCCTTTGGGATGTGTACATAAGCTTTGCCCCAAATACATGCAAGTGTTCGTATGACACTTCTTTACCTGTCCAGGCTTGGTTAGGAACATTACCTTTCAGTGCGACCGCTGGGGACATGTTCAAAATATGTACTGCTGTGTTGAGTGCCTCCCCCAAAATGTCTTCGGCAGCTGGCTTGTGACAGCAAGCTTCTGACCCTTTCGCACAAGGTTCTGTTCATCCTCTCAGCTAGGCCATTTAGCTAGGTGTCTTCGGAGGTGTCGTTTGATGTATGATTCCTTGCGTCGTGCAGTACTGATCAAACGGACCTCTGTATTCTCCACTGTTGTCTGTTCTGATGCATTTGAGTTTCTTGCCGGTTTCTCTCTCCACCAGGGCGTGAAACTCCTTGAACACTCCAAGCACTTGGTCTTTTCTTTTCAAGGTGTATGCCCAAATCTTCCTTGAATGATCATCAATGAATGTCACAAAATACAGTGACCCACCAAGCGTTCGTGTCTGCATCGGACCACATACATCTGAATGTATGAGATCAAGTACCTCCGGTTTCCGTTGAGGCGGGGAGCTCTGGAAGGATACTCTGTTCTGCTTTCCGGCCATGCAGTGTTCACACTTCCGTAAGTGTGAGTTCTTCAATTCCGGAAGAACATTCCGCCTGCGTAGTATCTCCATCCCCGTTTGACTCATGTGACCGAGCTTTTTATGCCATAACTCGGCTGCCTCATTACTGTTGACTGTATTTATGCTACTATTTGAAAGCTTAGCATGCATCAAATACAGGGTTGAGTCTTTCTTACCTCGTGCCACGACCATTGATCCTTTAGTGAGCTTCCAGCATCCGTCACTAAAGGTGATGCAGAAACCTTCATCATCCAGCTTGCCTGTTGAGATCAGGTTTAACCGAATGTCTGGGATGTGCTTGACTCCCTTCAACACTAGCCTTGTTCCGTTGTCTGTTTCAAGGCAGATGTCTCCAATACCGACGGCTTTGGACTGTCCGTCATTCCCCATCCTTACAGCACCGTAGTCCCCTGATGTGTAAGATGAAAATAAGTCTCTGCGAGATGTGGCGTGTATGGATGCGCCACTATCTATCACCCAACTGGTCTCGTGGCTGGCAAGATTCACAACAGCTTCTTCATACATTATGCAGAAGTCTTTGGAGGTTTTCTCTCGGTGGTAGTAGCAACTCTTTCTTGATTAGAGTCACCACCTCTCTTGGACTGCTCGTTCTTCAGTTGTAGCAATCCCGCTTCATATGGCCTTTCTTTTTACAGTGATAGCACTCAATATCTCTAGTTCTTGACTTACCTCGGTTCTTGTCTGATCTCTCTGGGCCTCGGCTTTTACTCCTCCCCCTTCTCGTGTTCTTCTTCCGTCACTAGAGCTTCTGAGGTTGAGGTGATGCTGACTCCTGCATTCTCGTCCTCTTTTCTTCCTCGAAGATCTGGTCTTTGCCATCTCCATAGTGACTTTCCCATCTGCGGCTGAATTTATCACCGTAGATCTGAACGTTTCCCAAGATTCTGGTAACGTATTAAGGAGTATTAAGCCATTTACCTCATCACCGAAGTCTATGCCCAATCCTGACAATTCTTTCATTGTTCCGAGGAAATCGTTGATATGGTCCGCCACAGCTGTACCTTCCTGGTATTTCAAACCCATCATTTTCTTGATGTAGTACAGCTTTTTGTTGCCAGTCTTTGCTCGGAAAAGCTCCTCCAACTTTCTCCATAAGTCACGTGCATTTGTTTCTTCACTGACATGGTTGACGATACTATCGTCGATCCACTGACGAATAGTATTGCTGTTTTCTGGTGAAGATTAGCCCACTTTTCATCGGTCATTCATTCTGGTTTCTGCTCCAGAAACACCGATCCATCATAGTCCTTCACATACAGAAGGTCTTTCATCCTTTCTCCCCATGTGAAATAGTTTGTACTGGTTAACAAAATCATTTTTCCGTTGCTCCCCTCCATCATAAAAATTCTAAGCATAATTTCAAAAAACGGACCTCACCGTTACGTCCGGAATGGTCGAAAATGGTGGAAATGACACTTCGTTTGTCAAAATCCGACACAGGGACCAAATCACAAATTCCAGAAATTACAGGGGTCAAAGTGCAATTTCCAAAAGTTCAGGGGCCAAAGTGAAATTACGGAAAATTTCAGGGACTAAATTGCAATTTCCAAAAAGTTCATGGACTAAATTGAAAATTTCTGAAAGTATATGGGCTAAATTGTAATTTCCAGAAAGTTAAGGGACCTATCTGAAATTTACCAGACACCGCTGACGTGGCTGACACGTGGCGCTGACTGGGCTGCTGACTGTGCGCTGACTGGGCGACACGTGGCGGATGACGTGGCGCTGACGTGGTCGTCTTCTACCTTCAGACGGCGCGTGCGGCGCGTGAATGCGCGTGGGGCGCGTGCCTCGCTCTCTGTCTGGCGCGTGGCGCGCGTGTGGCTTCCTCCGGGCTCCGTTTGATCGCTGAGAAATAGCACCGTGCTCGTCTCGCCGTGAAAAGTCCGATGGTATGCTCAAAATTGATTTTTGACAACTTTCGTCGGAACCGACTTTCCGAACCGAATCTCTGTTACCGAGTTTCGGGATCCCTCCGAGTAACCTTAGCTCTGATACCACTTGTTGTGATTAAACACACAAAAATAGAGGTGATTGGAGAGAAAACTCTTCTTTTATATTACTCACAAAAGAATTACAAAGCTTACAACCCAAGCTTTACAAAAAACTCTCACACCACTTTACTATCTATTCTCACTCAATTTGGGATTCTGGGATACTGAAACAATGGATTTAGGGCTCATTTATAGTGCCCAAACCGCGTTGAACAGTGCCACGCGGTTTGGACACGTTTACAGCTTGCTCATGAGCTTTTCTTCTTTGCTCATGAGCTGTTGCTTGCAGTGGCCAAGTTGGCCAGCTGCAAAACGGTGAGGCAGCCCTTTTGCAGTTGTCTTCAACAAATACATGTAAATTGATGACAAAAATAATATTATCATAAATTATATGTTAAGATAATCTGTTTTTCGATTAGTATTGGATATGAGAAAGGCATGTTTTAGAATTCAAACCCAACTAGCGAGCAAGCAGTCAAAATATATTATTAAGAGAAGATAATTAAAAAGAAATATGAATGGAGCTCCCTTCACTCCAATACCAAGAGGGTCCTTTTATAGGCTCACAAGGGGGGCTCTATATGCAATTTGGAGCGTCGGTTTTGAAACATATATAATGCAAAATCTGAGAATGAGATTCTCTCTTGCTAACTATTTAATAAAACGTTAAAACCCATACGGAATCTAGTGGTGATGTCTCGTATTTTTGAAAGTAAATCTGATTCTGAGTTGAATATTTTTTAAATTATATAAGATAATTATTAGATAATAATTTTAGTGTAATTAAAATATAATTTTATATAATTATTAAAACATATATTATAAAAGAATATTGAAAATTGAGTTAATTTAATACAGCTCAACTCAATATTTCCCTAACTTTCCATTTTTTTAGTATTATCGCCCGATGGGACGTATATTTTTCAACATTAATTAAAGTTGGTTCTTACATCATCAATCCTTGTTAGTTTGAGTGTCAGAATCCCTATTGGTGATTCTCTTAGTAATGGTGCTTTGGATGACATCAACCGTTTGATTGGATTACTTTTTAGAACTACTTGGTGGAGTTGATGTCACATTATTATTCTCACTATCAATCAGAAAAAATAAAAATAAAAATATAGTTTCTTTTCTACCGTTTGGATTGCTTTAGATTAGAAAAATTGTTTCACTTTAATGTGGGCCAAGAATTGAGGGTCATAGATTTTAAAGTTTCTTTGACCTAAAAAAGAGCCCATTATTCTAAATTCTTTACATTTGTAGTTTTATCTCATATTGATTGAAGATAATAATTCTAATATTTTACCCCATATTGTTTAGGGATAATGATTTTAGTAATTTATCCAACAATACATAGGGATAATAATTTTACCATGAGCTCTCTATAAATAGAAAGCAACTCTTGTAATTTTTATTTATTCATAAATAATAAAGTCTGCAGTTTTATTAAGTATTTTATTTCCTTATTATTTTCTCTCTACTTTTAGTAATGATATCCATCACTGAGAATACGTATCCTCATAATCAATACCTAGTTTCTGCGAAAATCTTGTACGACTGGTCACACTTTAAATCTAATGCTTTCATTATGTTCATTACATTTTCTTACAAACATGAAACACTCATTTGTAACTAACAGGTTTGACATATGCAGGTGTCTGACTATGAATCCAAATACTTCAGCTTTGGTTAAAGAAATCAATTCTGTTTGAATTGCATCTTTCCATTTAGGTCGATCATGTCACTAGTATAAAAAAAAAAAAGAGGAAGAAGAAGAAGACATTTTATGACGGTTCTAAAGGTTTTTTTATGACTATTTTTCAACCATCATCTTATGCAGGGTCATAAAAAGTATATTTTTGTGACGGTTCTTAAAAACATTCATAAAAAATTATTTTTATAATGCTTCATAAAAAACCATCATAAAAGCCGACTTTTTATAATGGTTTTTACAATCAAACTGTCATAAAAAGTCGATTTTTTAATGATGATTTTTAACAAAAACCGTCATTTTTTTCACTGTAATAAAAAATATATATGTGGGGCCTACCATGGACCTCAACTAATCAACCACATGTGGGCCTGCACTTAGACCTTGATATCACCCAATGACTGACCCACTATAAGCCTGTATCATCTATATTTAATTCTGTAAATTGATGCAATTGGTATGTCTTGAGCTCTTGACCTTAGGTTGAAGGTGTAGCATAGTTATCAGTAGGCTGTGATGTATTAATTGTTATCAAATATAATGAAAATATATATCTCTCTGTGTGTGTCTATGTGTATGTGTAATTCACCTAATTCTCATTAATAATAATAATAATAATAATAATAATAATAATAATTACTAATGTTATTACTATTGTATATCATTACTATTATGAATATTATTATTATGAATATTATTATTATTATTATTATTATTATTATTATTATTATTATTATTATTATTATTATTATTATTATTATTATACCTACAAACCGTAATGAAAATTGGACTTTTTAAAGGTTCACATATTGTGAAATTTTTTTATTTTTTTATATAAATTCATGGTTGTTGAGATGAGATTGATGGATTGAATGTGAGATTTGATTGTATTGGATGATGTGTGTTATTACATAATACTACCGAGTTTGTATAATATGTTAAGATTCATGAAAAACATTACCAGTATCGTAACCTGGGGGGCGTGAAATCTACTTAGCGGGACCTAGCACCGCGTAAGAAGGGGAACATGAACATGAACATGAATAAGCCTAAGAGGGTTTCCAAAGAACTATTAGGCGAGCTGTAGCTAAGCATACTCGAGCAACTATGATTGTAGTATAGCCTATTTATTGGGTACCTAGCACCGCGTAAGCAGGAAAACATGAACATGAGCATGAATGTGAGCATACTCGAGCAGCTATATGACACGTAGTAAAATGGTTGTAGACACTGCATTTTTGCATGAGCCCAATGATGAGCCTCGTATGGAGGCACTACCTGAAAAGTTATGGAAGTCGCGGGAAACGAATGTCGGAAGGGAAAACTCCAAAATTAGCACCTCATTGGATTCATCACTAGCCAGCCTCGGATTCGCTCAATCAGTTTATGTTTCAAACCTTAGCCTCGGCCCAAAACCCCTGCAACCCATGAAAACCCATACAATCCATGCCCACGCCAAACACCACAAAAAGCCCATGCAGCACACGCCCAAGGCCCATGAACATCCCATGCACGCCCAAACCTTCCCGAAAAGAAGAAAACCCCATGCAATTCACATGTCAAAATTCCCTCATCAACACTTTCTAATTTAACAAGATTTGGGATATTCCCATCACCAAATTTGTGAGATTGTGTTCCCAAAATAATTTAAGAAAATATCTCCCAAATCAATGTGATTTGTTTCCCTATTTGGAGATCCCTTCAAATCATTATAAATGAGGGACCAAATCATCACAAGGGGGAGGCTCCTTTAGGCGTGAAACACACTAAGAAAAACCTGAGACTTGGACGACACTTCATAAAAAAACCCTTAACCTATTTTCTTCTTTCACGGCAATTCACAAGTAAAAAGGCCACACACACGGCAAACACACAAACAAAAACACAACAACAAGAAAATAATACCCCTCCACCGAACAAACAAAAACACAACAATAAGAAAATAACAGCCCACCACCGACCAAAACATCACCAAAAAGCCACCAAAGCAACGACCAAACCGACCAAGGCAGCACAAAAAAAAGCCACTAAAACAGCCCACGACCAACCAGCAAACAA
Organism: Zanthoxylum bungeanum; assembly: GCA_019454045.1. NCBI lineage: Eukaryota > Viridiplantae > Streptophyta > Magnoliopsida > Sapindales > Rutaceae > Zanthoxylum > Zanthoxylum bungeanum. Next base: position 204,442 of record SKCR01021034.1, on the reverse strand, counting down.
CCCCCAAAACAGTAGCCAAATCACCAAAAACATAGCCCCCAAAATAGTAGCCAACTCACCAAAAAACCCCCCCCCCCAAAACAGTAGCCAAATCACCAAAAAAACAGCCCCCCAAAACAGTAGCCAAATCACCGAAAATAGCCCCCAAAATAGTAGCCAAATCACCGAAAATAGCCCCCAAATAGCAGCCTAAAAAACAACCAAAACAGCAGCCCAAAAACAGCAAACAACAACAAAAAAATAGTGAGCAAAAGACAGCAAACAGCAAGCCAAAAATAGCAACCAGAAACAGTAAAACAACGAGCAGAAATAGTGAAACAGTGATCAGAAACAGCAAAACAGCAATCCTTCCAGCGACGGCCTAACACACTTTCAAGAAAACAACTTAAAATGTAAGACCTGAGGGCACTATATTTATTTTTATAGTTCCAGACACGGCATGCCTGGCTGGACATGAAATACGTCCAGCCGGGTATGCGAATCCTACATTAAAGACGGTCAAATTTCTGATCACATTATTTTTTTCTTCTTCGGCATTTTTTTTTATCTATTTAGTGTTATTTATCTTTTTATTTATTTATTCTCTTTCCTCGTTATTTTATTATTTTACATTTAGTTTCGTTATTTATCTTTTTGTCTATTTATCGTTATTTTATTATTTCGCCTTTGTTTTATTTGTTCATTATCCGCATATGCATTATTATATTATTTCATGTTTATTTTTTTTATTTACATTGCATTAATGATTGAGTATGGTATTATCCCTTGTGGTATATCGGATGGAAACTCAGAAATAAATTTCGTAACCGAATCCGAATGGACGGTAGTGCGGTCTGTACTTGGGATACAACTCCACGTACCACTTGGGAAATACCCATATATGCGTGACTAACCCCTCTTTTTATTCGCTATTTATTTATTGACGCTTTATTTGCTTTTGATTATTATGACTCTTATTATCGTACCTTATATTTCTTAATTTAATTTGCTTTTGTTTATATTAATGTTTATGGGTGTGCAAATTTACGTGTTTATTTGAATTATCTTGCATGAACTGCATAAGACTTGGCTATACCAATGTGTGAACCCGTCCATTATACTGGCATAAGTAAGAGACCATTCTGAACCCAACGGCTTGATGTCTTCCCTTTTGAAGGGTGAGTGCGGCCTTAATCTTTTCCCGGTTCACACTAGATGGCGACTCCTTTATTCTCCGTTTAGTCCCCCGTGGGCTACTCCGTACTCTCTACGGGCTGCGAGCCCAAGAGTGTCATGGTCATCGAACATCATAGACATAGCGGTAAACCCCGTTTCGCTCCTACAGGTGGAGACTCCACTGGGGATAGAGAATCGACCCCGAAATAATGCCTTGTAGTGTCTGTGGCTTTGGTTAACCAAATCTCATATATTTTGCATACCCTTTTTACCCCGATGGCGTTATGTATCGTGAACTCGCTTTCACTCAAGGCGGCGGATCGTTATGTGATGACCATCACTCGTTGGCACGTACCCTAGGGTATAAAAAAGGCGCGCTCACTTGGTCGCTCGAACCCTTGAGTGGGGAGACCTAGTTATGGGCAACCCTTCACCGATGAGAGCCCTTATCCATACCCTTGTAAGCCCACATATGAACCATAGTTATACGTCCTATAGAAGCTACCCATATGCTTGTGTTTGGGACCATTATCATTTTATCCTTTGAAGGTTGTTTTTCTTTAAACTTACGGTTGCTCCTCTTTTGTGTTCTTCTTTATTTACCTCCTTTAAAATGAGGATTTTAACCTCCTTTTATAAGACAAATAATTTCCAAACCCAATTCTAATGATATGGGCTTTATAAAAACCCAAATAGAAATGGAAAAACACTTAAAATCAGAAATTTACATTGAAATCCGTCAATTCTTGTTCGAACGCCCCTCAAACATCCGGACACTATCTCGGTTCCATCGAACTTCCGTCGTACGCTCCCAAAACGTGAAGCTACTACATTGGTGCGTTAAAATGCTCCGAAGAACGTCACTTACATGCCCAATTACTCTGCTCGGATGGGTTTTGATGTGCAACTTAAAATACTTGTAACTTTCTCGTCTCTTGACCAAATTAAGCGTTCTATATATTTACAGGGTCATCTCCGAGTCTATTTTCCAATGCCACTGATCTAATATCAATTGGATCTCTAAATATTCTAGAATTTTTGAAAGGGTGAATAATGGTAAATTGACATAATTCAACTCTCATCACTTTGCAAGGCCTTGAAGTTTTTCTTTTGCACTAGCTTCATTCCTACATTAAAACACCAAAAGTATGTGAATAATATTTCATGAATCAAAGCATATAACATATAAATGCATTAAAATATTCAAATTATTTCTAAACATTTATAATATTACTCTTATAAGTGGCGTTCAAAGTATACTTTCGTGGACTTATCACAATATATGAGAGGACGACACATTATTGATGTTTTGAAATCAATTAAATACTTATACTTGTACACATGTAACTCATATATTATAGAGTATAAAACTTAAAATGTAAATCTTGAAAATCAATGACTGTAAATCATGTAACATGAGCTATAAATATGAAACATAAAAACATAATCATAAACTGAGGATTATACACATGAACTGTGAACATGTATAGCATGAGCTGAAAACGTATAAATCATAAGCTGAAAGCATATTACGTGAAAATTTAAACTGTACACATGACACAAGATAAACATACACTAAAAATATATAGACATGACACATGGAAATCATAAACTGTAAACATATAAACATGACACGTGGAAAACATTGATTGTAAAATATGATGTGCAATTGTAAATCATGATCTAAAACATATAAATCATGAACTGTAACAATAGAACATGACTCGTAACTGTAAAATATGACATGTAAATTGTGAAGCGTAATCTGTAAATCATGACATGTGAATCGTAAATCAAGAAACATAAACTATAAGTCGTAACTCATAAACTCTAAATCTTGACTTGTAAATCGTGAAATGTAAATCATGAATCATGAAACATAATTCTCAAATCATGAAAATCTAATAAACACTGAAAATATATTTTCATTTATCAAAAATATATGACATGACCTTTTAAAACATGATTAGGCAGATTATTTGGTGACATATACACTAGTTTTTGCATACCATACCAGTCGATGACTCACTACCTATTTTAGAATAGATATGAGATGAATGTCGTCCGACAAAATTTCCTAATTGGCACTGCTATGACACAATCCCAAATTATCAACGAAACTCTTCACACACATTGCAAATATAAAACGTAAATCATCAAATGTAGGATGTAAATCATGAAACATGATTCATAGTTCTTGAATCATGCCGTAACATTATCACATAACATGAACTTATAAGTCATAACCATGTAGTCATCAAACATATAAGCATAACTTTGAAAAGTATATAATAACTACTGTCATTCTTGAAATATAATATACAACTGAGTAGATTATCATGGAAACATGGTAATTTTGAAATATGCCTGTGTAATCTCTAAATTTGATATTCATTTAAAAAAAAGTATTTAATTTGTAAAATGCTTAAAAACCAAAAAAAATGTCAAGAACAACATTCACTTACAAAACTGACGTCCAGTCTTCTGCTCATTCAGGCATGTTAAATTGGATGAACCATCCTGCTTAGAATCTACTAGACATAACCCAAAGTGTGGTTAGTACATATAAGTATTTGCAATATTATACATATAAATAAATATTACATATGCCCATGCTAATTAGAAAGCTTAAAGCCCTAGCTGACATTCTAAGATGTGATTTAGTGCTAATAGAACATGCCCTGAAATATGGTATCGCGTCATAATGTATGGCAATGCACGTCCCGACATCAACTGAACAACTCGTGTCATGACGCGCCCTAGGTAAATTCTGAGACAAAGAGTTAAGTTTGGTGTTGCGTCGTGACATGAGGCACGATCCTAGGTCTGATCATAAATTTCTCACACTGCAACAACACCAACTAAACATAATCACAATAATCCAAAAAATAACTTAACTCTTGACATACTAATCCCCACAAAATCATCATTCAAATTAGTTTCCCTAGATTCATGGCAATATCAAGCCCAAGCCTAGATTTCTAATCCAACTTATTTCCATGCACAAATCATGAAAACAAACCTCAATATAAATTTGATTACTATAACTAACACAATCATGAAAAATGAACATGGATATTTCTTGGGTTTCCATAAGTTCAAATGTTATATCCTAATAAACATGCTTGAATCACTTGATTAACAACTAAGTAGAGATTAAGAAGCTTACTTTGCTTTGAGTGACATTAGAAATTTCAAGAAAAAATTCATTTTCCCTAGCTTGTCAAGTGGCGTGGTGATGCAAAAATGGAGGAGGAATAAGGACTTGTTGGTCGTGAGTTCTTTATGAGAAGAACAAAGGAAAGTAAAAAAAAAAAATATAGATACCACAAATGCTATATATTTTTAGTTTTAAATAATGATATTTAAATAACCCACATGCTTAAATTATTTATTATTTCTGTCACTGTACGATAGCTCAAATTTTCAGCATAAAATTGACTTAGTCCCACAAAATTTAGGAAAATACTTAACATGAAAGTTGTAGCCTTATGTCTAAGTTTTCGAGCGCTACTAAAATCGCTGAAAAATAATATATTTATCCCAAATTATGGTCAAAATACTAAGGGCTATTCATGAGTGCTGTCAAAATTAAAGTGAGAGCTGAAGGTGAGAAACCATTCCGAGTTCCCAATAAGAGCTACACAGATAACAAACCCTCTAATACATGATTATTTACATTGTAATATTTCATGCATGAATGGAATGACCATGATAGTCATGTCTTGATAACCGGGTGTTATAGTTGCACCCTATGTTGGTGGGATAGAGTACGTGTTATTTATAAAAAAAACTTGAAGTCCTGAAGACACGGTACTTATGGATAATATTTATGAAATACTTTGCTTATTAAATACTCAAGCCCTTCAAAACACAATGATGATTTATGAGATATATAAGGGCAACCAACCTAGTGATCATTGTACATTTAACTAAAATCCAAGGTGGTAAAATCATCAGAATCTTACATGGCATAACAACGATGGTCCTACATATCCTACTGGACCATTATATTCTTTTTATCCACCACATGCTCAAGTTATTCCCCAAGAACCAAAACCATCCAAGATGATCTGATTATGCAACTAGTAAACAAAGTATTGAAAACTTGAGAAATACGACTAGACTTGAAACCATAATTCAAAGTCAAGCAACATTCTTAAAAACATTGGAAGTCCAAATAAGACAACTAGCCAATAACTAGATCTATATACCTCAAGGGTCACTGGTAGATGAAACTAAAGAAGATCCATTGAATCAAGAGATTTAAAAAGACACCATAATGGGGAGAAAGGCTGAGCCTTATATAGATATTGAGATGTCTATTCAATAACCTGAGCCAACCGAATCTAGAATTGATCGAGATAATCCTACATTCATTGATTGTATTTATGAGAAAGTTGTGGAAAAAATAGTTAGGCAAAAGCAGTTGTGTGATTTCATTGAAAATCTCATGGTATGAGTGGACATATCACAACATGGGGAAGTTAGTATCATTGACACCACCTATGAGCTTGATAGAATGGAACCACCATTCCAAGTCAAGCTTCTTAAAAGAACTCCTGGTAGACCATCTTTCCACTCAAGACCTCATAAAGATAAAAGAATGAAGAATATGACAAGATCATAAAGTAGAGAAGATCTTTTTTCCATCTCATGTTTGGAAATGAGCTTGAATAGTAATGCTCATGACAATATCCTATAATATCCCAATTTTTTTCAGAATAGTTCTAGAAGGTTCCGAATTAAAATTAGTTTTGGAGCAAGTTAATATTTGAAAATAAGGGATTATTTTTCGAAAATAGGTCGGAAAGATATTAAGTGAAGCTTTATCGCGTAGTTTTGAGAACCGATTACGTGATATTTTGTTTCGGCTATAAAAATAATAAATGAACTTCTATTGAGCTGATTCTTAAACCATTAGACTCGTTTTTTCGAGACGAATAACTTTTGTGTTGAACACTTATCAAAATTTATATCAGAATGGCTTCCAAAATATAAATTTCCAAGAAAGCCTCATCATAGGGACGGACCGGACTGTAATTTCGCAATGGTCAAAAAGTAAAGTTTCAAAACTTTTATATAAATACCCTTAAGTTCTTAAAATTATAAGAAATGAAAAGCTTCCCAAAGACTCCCACTCGACCCCCTCTGGTGTCCTTGATAACTAGTCAAGCTGGTGGCAAGCTGGCCACTGCTGGCCAGCGCGTCGATGCAATGGGAGGGTCAGGCCACCACACATCTGATGGTGGACGGCGGTGAGGTAGAGACGTCGGAAAATGGTGAGAGAGATGAAGAAATGATGTGAGCTTGGGTTTTCTAATCCCAGCTCATCGATTCATTTCACGGCCCAAGCCACCCTTTAAATTGAAGCTCTTAGAGAGTAGTTTAAGGTTACGGTATCGATTATACGGAATGTCACTTGGTTTCATTCGAATTGATAGAGGAAGAGTCAAATAAATAGTGACAGATATTTCCAAGAGCTCTGATTCGAATTATGTCGATTTCATTGCGTTCCTAGGATCGTTTGGAGTTCGTATATGCTCTCGAAATCTCAGTAAGACCTCCCGGTAAATAACTCACAAATTTCAAGTTTATCATTAAATATTCGGATGTATCATGTAGCTTCATAGAGTATCGTAATGATATAAATTGAATTGTTTAAGCGTGGACATATTGAATATGTGTATTTAGAAGAATCCGAGTGAAAACAGAACGAATTGGATCGATCCGATAGATTATGCTAATTTTCGGTATAAGTGGGGTTTGCAAGTATTGGTTTTTTCCTAGATATAATGATAGATATGAGTTATATATGATAATAAAATAAAGAATACGTAAATCGGGGCAGGTTCGGAGGGTTTAGGACCCTTCCGTAGCGTTTGCGAAAATTTTTCAGAAAATTTTCCAAAAATATGGAAACCGAGGATTTAATTTAACTAGTGGCTTGAATTAATTTGTAAGGATGTTTTAAGATTAAAGGAACTAAAAACATTGAAATCAGACTTATTTTGGTTGTCCCGGAAAGATCCAGGATTTTGTCAAAGTTAAGTGAAGAATACCGTATGTCGCGATTCTGATGGCATTTTGCCATTTGTTTTGACAAATTTGATTAGGACTTGGAGTTCTCGCAAAGCCAGATAAGTAACCCATGCGATAAGTACTTGAATGTTGATTCATGTTTAAATATATATATATATATATATATATATAAATGGTTGAAGTGTTTATGGTAAAATGAAGATAGTATGAGATGATTTTAAAAACGGAGTTCAAAGTTATGAATAGTTAAGTTAATCGACCCCGAAAGGTATAAATTTTTCTATTGATTTGATGAGATATGTGATGAGCTTAATGTCTATGTTTATGTATGGATGTATGTAAGTGTATGAACATGTAATGATATGCATATGTATATATGGATAAATATGTATAAGTATAAGTATATGATCACGTAAATGTAAACGTATGAGATGATAAGATAAGTATGATTTGAGTGTATAAGATCGGTAAAGAGAGAAAGTTATGATTTCTGAATTTGTATTAGCACGTGTTGACGTGCGTTATTAGAATAATTTGTTATTGACTAATGTATACGATTTAGCTGTGCAGAGGTTGGGTTGGTATAAGCTAAGCCTTTCTTCAGTGATAGAAGTAAGTGATTGATAGGATACGTATATGAATGGAAATGTATATTGGGTAAGATAATGTATCAATATTTTTAGATAAAAATTCTGAAACGAATTATGTTTGATAGATAAGTAAAGGCTATGGTATCTGAATTCGAAGTAAAGTGTACATTCGTAAGTTCGATGTATATACGTATGTGTATGTCTATTCTGATGAGAAAGTAATCTTTGCCATGTATGTGCACGTGTATGAGAAATTTTGCGATGAGTTGTATTACATGATATATGTGCATATGTGTATGTTTAATTAGTTGATGTTTTGTGGTGTAGTAGTCGAGCTGGTTATAAATTCGTTCTAATGACATTCATCTCATTCATAATCTAAAATAAGTAATGAGCTTCGTATAAGTATTGTATGTGTAAGCCAACCATATGTATATATTATTTTGTTGTGTTCTTTGATGTATTGCCTGTTATGTATGCTTCATTGTCGATTGCATAATGACTATATGTATGTTTGAATGTATCTGTGTGCGTGATAGAATCCGTGATATGTATGGACTGTGTATTCTATCGTAGAATGAATTAATGACTTGGAAATCGTGTGTATATAAGATGTTATAAAGTTTGTTTGTTAAATTTTTTATCGTATGTTCCTATATTGTAAAAGAAATTGATAAGTGTGCATGTATATGTCACGAATGTAAGTTAGGCTATCAGAATCGAAGGAAGATTATTTATAATTAAAGAAAGTTTGATTTGAATTAAATAAAATGTGATTGACTTACCGATTTGATGATATTTCAAAGATACTTAATTATGATAAAGTATAAAATTGTAACTTAGTATAAAAATATAACTTCATGTTTAATATGATTAAAATAGGCTCTATGTTAAATGACGTAACATGTGGTATTTGAATTTCTGCTTTGTGCGCTTTGAATGCTTGGCTTTTAGATTGAAACTTATATATGTATATAGATATGTGGATTTGACATGTGTAATGAATAAATGTTAATTAAAAGTTGATAAATCTGAATTCGTAACAACTTGGTAATTCTGAAAAGCTGGTGATATGCTTTACTTGTATGTTTTGTTTGTAGTATGAGTGTGGTTACTTACTAAGTTCTTATAACTCACACCAAACTAGTTTGCTAATTTTGCAGGTTCGCTACCAAATGGGTCAATCACTTTAGCTTTGGAATGTCATGCTCGAGATGCGGATTACCCAAGTTGCAGGCACCCTCGTAAGTGTCATGGGAAGAGTCTTAAAAGTTTAGAGTCTATGATTAATATGTTATTTTTCATACTGAGCACGTTGTTTTGTATTAATAAATTAATGTTTTAATTGCATATGATGTTATGGGCACGGAGCCCTTAAGTGTTGATTGATGTTGTGGGTACAGAGCCCTTAAGTGTTGATTTTGAGTTTGATATGTTATGTGTGGACTTGAAGTCCTTTTATATATTTAATGTTTATTACAGATTCTGTTTTGATGCTGGACTGTGATCCAGGTTGTCCATTTTTAAGATACATCATGTCCATTTTTCCTGTAAATTTGGAGGATTATAAAGATGGATTAATCATGTCTCATGACGGTAGCATCCTGCCTCTAGCAGGGTGTTACAGTTTTAGTATCAGAGCAAAGGTTTAGGTGTCAATGACTGCAGCTACAGGGTATCCAATTGTCTGAGTAAGTTTTCTATAGCGTTTAGACCATATAAGTCTCATGTTTGTAACTTGATTTGATTTCTGGTATATGGTATGATGTGCAATGGTTTTTATTTGATATGGGTGATTCAGATTATTAGTACATGTTTTTATGTTATGATATATATATATATATATATATATATATAAGTATGTCATTTATATATGCATATGAATATGTATGTGATGGAATTCAATGTGATCTGAGGTACGAGTTATTGTATGATGTTGATAGTCTAAATTGCGAACAATTATCTTTGTTTTATGTTTTGAAAAAAAAAATTGGTATTTGATTTGTCGCATAAAAGTATTTTTAAAAGAAAAAGGAAAGAAAAGAAGAAAGAAAGAAATATTTTTGATATTTTGGTTTTGATTATAAAAGATAATGAATATGTTTCCACCTCGACGCTTGATTCACATTTCATGATTTATAATTTATCGATATATTTTCGTCGAGATGCTTGATGATATGTTTTCATCTCGGCACTCTAAAATGATGTTGACTTTTTTCAACCATACAACTTTGTTTCCATTGAGACGCTTGAAAATTTATTTCCGTCATGGTGCTTGATAATTTTATGTTTTTAACCCTCTGTGGCGCTTGTATATGTTTCGCTTCGGCTCGGCCGGGGTGCTTTTTATGGGATCCTGCCCATCAGAAAATGGTAGGCCCAATACTTTGCCAACATGGTTTTTTCGTACACAGTCTGATCACTGCGCGCGACTTGAATAGTAGATGTTGGATATGTATTTGAAGGATATACATTTGAGTTTTGATCAAGTTTTCATAGATTTATTTTTTTATTTAAACATATTTGGGGTTTTAGGGAAAAAAATTATTTCGAAAGAGTTACATTTTGATAATGATACATTTTGATATTGTTTATGATATTATATGATATGATATATTTCCATCACAACGCTTGTATATGGTTTTTATTATTTTATGATTTGATATGATATGTTTCTACTGTGGAGCTTGTATAGGGTTCTGTCCAACTGCAATGGACCGACCCACTACCCTATGTCAACAAGGGTTTTTTTCGTTCATTGTCCGATCTGTGCGCGTGATTTGGACATTAGCCGCTTGTTATGTTTCGTTCAGTTGAGTTTATACTAGATGCTTGATACATATTTACGATGATGATGAATTTCAAATTTGATTTTTTTTTTTTACAGTAAAAGAGTTTTTCAAATGTATTTTCGAGATGGTTTTTAAAAGAGATTGTTTTACGTTTTCCATTTTATTGATGACAGGAAATGACATATTTCAGCTTATCAACGTCATAGAAGCAATATGATTATGTGTCACTTTTGACTGTGACGATTGATGTAAATATTGGTATAAAAGCTTACGTTTATTATGGGAACACGTATGTATGTCTATATTTTAGTCATGAATCTTTTGAGTATTGTGATGGTTATGTATGTCTTAATGTCAGCCACACAAAGTTGTATATGTGACTGGATATATACGTATGTAAACTTTGGTGTTGATAGCATTCACAGATATGATATGGAATGACATGATGTTAAATGAATGAGTTCCGTTTCACATTTTGGACGAAATAGATAGTATGAAATTCGTATTATGTTTTTGTTTTGATATTGTATCTGATTGCTTGTAAAGAACCTGTGTTATGTTCCTCGTTTCTGATGATGCATGTGATTAACTGTATAGAATTCGTGTTCGGCTTTTTGTTTATATGATGGATGAATTTGAAATGGTTTGAGCGTGTTCCTATGAATGGATGTGAATTGAAATGACAAGTTTGATTTCATTCGGGTATAAAATATTTGATTTAATATGTTTTGTTTTGAAATAACATGATTTGTATTGATGTATGAAATATGTAATCTTTGAAAATATGTAAAGTGAGACAACTTCTGAATACAGATAAGATTGCCATGTACGTTCGTTTAGTTCCGAATGATTAGACGTAAGGACGGAGAACTTTCGAGGACGAAATTTTTTATAAGGAGAGAAGAATGTAATATCCCGAATTTTTTCGGAAAAGTTCTAGAAGGTTCCGAATTAAATTTAGTTTTTGAGCGAGATAATATTAGAAAATAATGGATTATGTATTGTAAAATAGGTCGAAACTTTGTGAAGTGAAGCTTCGTCGCGTTGGGAAATGCATAGTTCTCAGAACCGATTATGCGATTTTTGCTTATATCGTTATACGCGTAAAAGTTTGTTGTTTCAACTATAAAAATAACAAACTAACTCTAATTGAGCTAATGTTAAATTATTGGACTCTTTTTTCCGAGATGAACAACTTTCGTGTTGAACACTTTTCGAAATTTACATCAGAAAAGGATTCTAAAATATGAATTTATATGAAAACCCCAAGACAGAGACTTGACTATAATTTCACGAGGGTTAAAACGTAAATTTTGAAATTTTTTCTATAAACACCCTTAAGTTTTTAAAATTGCGAAAAGCGAAAAACTTCTCAAAGACCACCACTCGACCCCCCCCTCTGGCGTCCTTGATGGCTAGATATGTCGGCGGTCAGCTAGCCACCACCGTTCGGCGCGATGGTGCAAGGGGAGCGTCCGGCCACCGTTCATCTGATGGTGGCTGGTGGCGAGGCAGAGGCGCTAGAAAACGGTGAAAGAGATTAGGATATGGCATGAGTATGGGTTTCATAATCCTGACTCGTCGCTTCGTCTCACAGCCCGAGCTACTCGCCAAATCGAAGCTCTCAGAGAGTACTACAAGGTTGTGGTGTCAGTTTTGCAAAATAGGTTTTGATTTCCCGCGAATCGAGAGAGTAAGATTCAGATTAATAGTGATAGATTTTCTCTAGTGCTCTAATTTGAATTTCATCGATTTTAACGCGTTTGTGGGATCGTTTGGATTTCGTATATGCCATCAAAATCTCGGTAAGTCCTCCCAATAAAAAAACTCACAAATTTCAAGTCTATCGTTAAATATCTGGGTGTATCTCGTAGTTTCGTAGAGTAGTGTAATGATATAAATTGAATTGTTTGAACACAAGTATATTGAATATGTGTATTTGGTAGAATTCGAGTGAAAACGGAACGAATTGGATCGATCCGATAGATTACGCTAGTTTCGGTAAAAGTGGGTTTTGCAGGTATTGATGCGTTCCTAGATATAATTATAGATATGAGTTATATATGATAATACGATAATGAATAGGTAAATCCATGCATGTTCGGAGGGTTTGAGACCATATTGAAATCGGAGATTTAGTTAACTAGTGGCTTGAATTAGTTTGTAAGGATGTTTTAAGATTGATGGAACTGAAAATATTGAAATCAAACTTGTTTTGGTTATCCTGTAAAGATCAGGGATTTTGTTAAAGTTAAGTCGAGAATACCGTAAGTCATGATTTTGACGACATTTCGCCTTTTGTTTTGATATATATATATGTGTGTGTGTGTGTGTGTATATGTATATGTATATGTATATGTATATGTATATGTATATGTATATGTATGTATAAATGGTTGAAGTGTTTAGGATAAAATGAGGATAGTAAGAGATGGTTTTGAGTACGGAGTTCAAAATTATGAATAATTAAGATAATCTACCACCACATGTATGAATTTTGCTATTAATTTGATATGAAGTGAGATATATGTATGTTAAAGTTGGTGCTCGGCGCGCTAAATTTAGTTGTATTTATTGTAAATAAAATGTACATTTATATTTTATTATGAATAAAATTGAGTAATTTTCATCAATATATTCTATTATATGGTAAATGCGTAAAAGACCTTAGAATGAATAGTTGTGACATAATTTAGTTGGTGCTCAGTGCACTAAATTTAGTTGTATTTATTGTAAATATAATGTACATTTATATTTTATTATGAATAAAATTGAGTAATTTTTATCAATATATTTTATTATATGGTAAAAGCGTAAAAGACCTTAGAATGAATAGTTGTGAAATAATTACAAAAGTGCCGCAATTGTTACTGAGAAATGTCACAATATAATTATTTCTTAAAATTTTTCCTAGTCAAGGTTTACATACCTAGTCAGTTAGTAAACCCGGGAGACCGGTACGTGTCATATATTAGAATTATTCTAATGATTTGTCTCAGTAAACCATGAATCTTGGGAGGCTTATATAGACACATAGGTATTTATTAAATAAATACTGAACGATTCATTCGAAGATTCCTGATAGATGGTACACCAACGTCAATAAGAATCTTTACGAGTTGAATAACATATTAGCTCATTTGACTTGTGATACGACTGTGGATATGTGAGAAATCCTATGTACTTTGATGACAGTCACGTCAACGATCTTTTAAGATCAGACATCTACTTGTTCATCGGGTATGGACTGATATTCACGATATCATGTGATGTATCCATAGAGGATCTGTCAGTCCCATGTACGGGATTTAGGTGTCCAATTTGTGATTCTTTAAAATCCTTGGCCGAGGTATGATTCGGAAACGAGTTTCGAATACTTATTTAAGAATCATAATTATGTCGCGACACATGAATTATTCATAGAGGAGATTTGATGTTTAATCTATATCTCCGGAACAATTAGGATAATTTACACATGCGTATTAAATAATGTGTATTTATATATGATACATAATTTATATTAGATACATATTATTAACCAATTGGATTTTGACACTTGTTTTATTATTATTATTATTAATTAATTATTAATAATGATAAAATGGAAGAATATTCTTGGAATATTATTCCATAATATTATTTTATCTTTTTGTTAATTAGATAAATAAATTAATTAAATAGTTAATTAATTTATTTATTTATTTAGATAAGAATATTATTGGAATATTCTTATATTTTTGGTAAATTTTGATTTCCTAAACCATGGTATTTGGACACATGGATTTAATTAACAAAAATCAAAATAATAATTAAATTTTGGATAAGATCAAAATTGTGTCAAATTTATAGCCACAAAAATTGAATATTTTTGTTGAAAAATAGATGTAATTTTCGGCCAAATTTGATTTTTCTATATAAATGAAACTTGTTTCATTTTGTAAGGTTTAACCACTTTCTCATGTGTTGAGAAACAAAAAGAAAAGAGGATTGGGGTTCTAAAAAGATTGTTCAACATCAAAGAAGAATAAATTGAAAAATCGGAAGCTTGAAATTAAGGTAATTAAAGTTTTCAATTTCTAATTTCTTTTTTTTTTTTTTGTTTCTTAAGCATGTAAATATGTATAGGATATTTATTACATGTTTAATATGCATATGGATCTTGGATATATATGTTTGGAACAATACTTGATGTTGATAGTTTATTAAACCTTAATAGTTTTCTTATTAAGCATGTGTTGTAGATTAATTAGGGAATTAATCTCAAAATTAAAAATTGTCATTCTAGAGTGATGTTACCACTCTAATATTACCTAGAATTATTCTTGAGGTTTTATGTTGTGGTGATTAAATTTAGTGCAAAATTAATAGGATTAATTTGTGAATAAATTGAATTATGGTATGAAAATTGGCAAAAAAATATTTCTGGATCAGATCTTGTTTCATGTATTAAATCAGAATATTTTTCAAGTAAAAATATGTTGTTTGGATGATTTTGGATGTGTATTTGGTGGTAAATTTTGGAAATTATTCCAGGACGAAAACATGAGAAAACGGTGAAATTTGCATCGAAATGGGCTCGCCGTGTCACGGCTGTGAAACCAACAAATTGGGCATTGTTCGGGCAGCCTAAGGGCTCACCAAACACTACCCGAGTGACTGGGTTGGCCCGGCTCGGCGATTGGTCAACCAGTTTGATCGTTTGCCCATTACACGTAGTATTTATCGAAAAATATTTTGTAAAATAATTCATCATGTTTCGAAATATATTATGTTATTAAATGTTAATAAATAATATATTTAAACTTATTTGAGTGAATTAAAATAATTTGATATTAATTAATTCGCTCGGAAAATTTTAAAATGTTTAAAAATCATTTTCGGATTCCACCGCGTTGTTTCGATGCGTTCACTCTAACAAAATGGTATTAGAGCGTCTGATCCCACATCCAAAATAATTTTTTATGCCTTAAATATTTGATATTTCCGACAATCACTATCGCCACGTCAGTGCCACATCATCGCCACGTCAGCATAATCATTGAGTTGCCAGCCGCCTTGCCACGTGTCACCTTATCACCTTATCCATAATGCCACGTGGCAGATCAGAATCTAAAGCCGACGAACCAGAAGTTGACACGTTGCGCGTCGCGACGCGAAAAGCCTTGCTCGTCGCGACGCGCGAGTCCTACTGGGGTCTATAAATAGAGCTCGAGGTTTCAGTTTTATATGTACCTTCCTCTCTGAATTCTCTGATGTAAATATGGTGTTTTCTATCTAGTTTCTTTTAATTTCAGTCTTGTAATTAAATTTTAATTACGTTCTGTAATAGTAATAGTAATTTACTTTCTTTACTTTTACAGTTTTTACTATTCAACCATGAGGAGGTAACTTCCCCCTGCTAGGGTGAAAGGTAATTCTTTTACTATTGCTATTTAGACTAATCTCCCTTAATTATAATATATTCCCTATTTAAAATTTTACTTAATGAGGATACCGCTATATTGGCCGGTTGGTAATCATTTATAAACTGGTTTTAATCTGACTAAGCAAGGATACCGCCAGATTGGTCGGTTGGTAATTAAACTTTCTTACCACCTATATGGCAGGTTTATGGACAAATTTTGATACCGCCTATATGGCTGGTCGGACTTAATTTGACTTAATCAGGTTACCGCCTATATGGCTGGTTGCTAATATCATCACAAGTTAATATATTATATTAAGGGAGATATCTAAATTAGTAAGTAGTAAAAGTTGATCATTTTACCTTAGCATTTTATTTTATTGTAATTTACTTTTCAGCTTTTACTTTACCGCAATTACTTTTCAGCATTTTTACTTTAGGTCTTTTACTTTTAAGTTTTTACTAGCCCTAGTTATGTGTCGTAACTAAGTTAATTATCTAGGGTTGTGATGACTTCTAATATCACCGGTTTATAAGAGGTTATTTTATAGTTTGGGTAATTTAAAGGTTTACTTATTAAGTCTTAAACTTAATGCGTCTTGTTAATTGGCCACTAATAAGATTGATCTGGTAAATCTAAAATAAACTTGACAAATGAATTTTAGGTTTCAGCCTTAGACTTAATAGCCCACGATCTTTCTTGAGGATAGATAACCCTTTAATAGATTTTCTTATAGGATAGACATATACCTGTCGGGCGGGGGTAGCCATAATTGGAACTTAAACTTAATGAATCCAGGTAATTTGGTTGACATAGACATATGATTCAATTGGGTTATACTGGGTATTTGCGTCTGACCATCGACAGAGGCTTTCGCATAATTTAGTGTTCCAGGTTAGTAAACCGATTTATTACACAAACATGAAATAACCACTTCATCTTTTAAAAGATATTAGAAAGATTCACAACCCTAGATAGTTTCCTAATATTGAATTTTATTAAACCTACTTTCGTGCAATTTTATTTACTTATTTTTAAATTTAGAATCATCACCATTTCAAATCAATCAATCAACCTGTTAGATACCAGTAATCATTTGGCCTCAAAAAATAATAGATTAGGTATTAAGTCCTCGTGGGATCGATACTTTTTATACTACTTGAACGATACGTGCGCTTGCGTTATACGCTTGTGATTACTCACCGGTCAATATGGAGTGTTGTAGGCCTCTATCATGATTTCTTCCCTTATTTTTAGGTTGTTTGGAACACACAAACTTCCCTTATATCTTATTATGCCATTTTCATCAATCGCAAAGTTTATTTTCTTGCCTAACTCTATATTCCATCGTTGTTTCAGTAACTCTTCATCTGTCAGTTGCTTCTCCTTTATCCTTTCAAATAATATTAGTTGAGCACTGATAGCTGTTAACCTACATCCATGTCCTCTGGGAATTATCTCTAACCTCAGCTCTTGTATATTGATGAACACTAAAAAGTATATATTTAATAAAGAGAAAATAATCATTTTACGCTTATAGTTTTATTAATTCCCTTAATTTAGTACATTTGTGAAATAATAATTAAATCTATGTTTTATATATTTTTATTGTGATTTTTATTTCTTATGTATAAATAGAAAAATGGACGAGATATTTGGATTTTGGAGGCAAGAAACTTAAAAGGGCGTTCTCACAATGTACAATTTTGGAAATTCTAACATTCCGTAATTTTTGTATTCTGGCCATAAATTTTTACTCCGATATTGGATTGATGCAATTCTAGTTCCAGATGAAAGAAACTTAAATATGTACAATTTTCTCTTTTCAAGATTTTCTAGTGCTGAGGTTTTCAAGGCCAAAATTGATGAAAAATCCAAAACATGCTATATGTAATTTTAATTATAAAATAAATAATAATAAAATAATAAAATATAGTGGAGGATTTCCATCCTCCTTTCGGTGGACGGTCCCCATCCACATGCAAATGTCTTCAACAATTGCAGTAATGCAATTGTTGAAGATGCAGAGCATCCTCTATTTATGGAGGATGCTCAGCACTTATTTCAGCAGACTGCTCCATAGTTTTCTCTCTGAAAATTTGTGGAGCTTTAGCTATTGTGTATTTTATTTTTTAAAGTTTTTTTGTAATTTCTTTTTCTTTCATTAATAAAAATATATGTGTTCTTATTCAAATCATAAGTAGCTAATTTCGTTTTGTTGGAGTAAATGATGAAGTTTTTAATATGAAAATATAGATTAATCTCACATATATTATAATATATAAATTATAATCTAATGATTAATATTTAATTTAAATATGGATTAATTATTAACAAACTTTATTACCACCTATATGGCTAGTTTTATTTATTTGGCATAATTGAGTATCTAATTGGAATTTTTATATACAAATCTTATCACCGCTTTTATGGCTGGTTTTATATGTTTTGGCATAATTAATTCCTGAAATAAATTAATTGGGTAATAATGACAATTTATATATTATAAAAAGTGAAATTTCTAAATTTGAAATAGTAAAAGTGGATCCTCTAAGCCCAATATTTTATTTTATTATTACAGTCCAATTTAAAATTTTCCAATCACTTCAAAAAAATTCAATATTTTTCTTTTCACTCAAATTAATTTTTTATCGTATTAAATCTATTCCTTGTGGATCGAACCAGGACTTATCGAGTTATTTTATTGCTTTGACACTCTTATACTTGGGAGCAAAGAACCACTTTGTGAGTGTGTCAAGTTTTTGGGGCCATTGCCGGGAATTATAATTTAGTAGATAGAATAATAATTTTTCTTTCTTTTTATTTTCTTTTTTCTTTTTTTCTTTTGTATTTCCTCTATTTTTTGTTGTATTTTCTACATCTCATTTTCTTTCTTCTTTGCATTTGAGTATATCCAAAATGTCATGATTGATCCTAAATGAATCCTGAGATATCCTACATATAGACAAACCTTGTACTTAATTCTTCAAGGCTACATGGGACATAAAAATCAATTAAAATGAAGCTTGTATTTTGCCAAAGAATTTCTTGAACCATCCCAATCTATAAATTTTTTCCATAATTTTGTTTGAGAACCTAACTCGAGAGATTGAGACAGCTAAACGTGAAATTCAATGGAGATCTGAATTGACAAGAATCACAGCACGTTTTTAGATCTAATCATGACATTTTTATTTTCTTTATTTGTTTTTCTTTTCTTTTATCATTTTAGTTTTATTTTTATTTTTTCCCCACTTGATGATGATGATGATGATGATTATGGTGTAGCTGAGAGAAGGAATCAAACTTTACTCGACATGATTCGTTCCATGTTGAGTTATTCTCAACTTCCAAAAATGTTTTGGGGGTATGCTATACAAACAGCAACCTACATTTTGAATGTGGTTCCATCTAAGTCAGTACCTAGAACACCTTTAGAGTTATGGAGTGGCCACAAACCCAGTTTGAGTCACTTTCGTATATGGGGGTGCCCAGCATACGTGCTAATGGGTAAGACAACAAAGTTGGAAATACGTTCTGAAGTTTTTTTCTTTGTAGGATATGCAAAAGGCACAAGGGGAGGTGTGTTTTATAATCCTCGAGATAATAAGGTGTTTGTGTCGACAAATGCCACGTTTCTTGAGAATAATTATATGACAGACTTCAAACCTCAAAGCAAGATAGTCTTGGAGGAATTAAAATCTGATGAGATCAGTCAACAACCTGCTAGGATTGTTGTTCCACAAATCAAGGAGACCACATCTTCGAGTCAGAACATCTTACCACCTCGTCGTAGTGGGAGGATAGTACGACTACCTTCTCGATATAGATAAGATGGTGAAGCACAAGTTGCTATCACTGAAGATGGAAAAGATGACCCATTAACATATAGATGTGCAATGGAAGATCATGACAAAGAGAAATGGCTTGAGGCTATGAAACTTGAGATGGAATCCATGTATTCCAACTCAGTCTGGGAGCTTGTAGATCTACCTGAAGAAGTAAATCCTATAGGGTGCAAATGGATCTACAAAAGAAAGAGGGGAGTGGACGGTAATGTAGAGACATTTAAAGCAAGGCTAGTGGCAAAGGGTTATACCCAAAAAAAAAAGGAGTTGACTATGAGGAAACTTTTTCACCAGTAGCCATGCTGAAGTCCATTCGAATCTTGCTTTCCATTGCTGCTCATTATGATTATGAAATTTGGCAGATGGATGTCAAGACAGCCTTTTTGAATGGCTATCTTGAAGAGACCATCTATATGGAGCAAACAGAAGGTTTTATAAGCAAGGACGAAAAGCAAAAGGTTTGCAAGTTGCAAAGGTCTATCTATGGACTTAAGCAAGCGTCCAGATCTTGGAACATGAGATTTGATGAGGCGATCAAATCTTATGGCTTTATCCAAAATCCTGATGAATCTTGTGTTTATGAATTCATCAAGGACAAGCGAGTGGTTTTTCTAATACTTTATATTGATGATATTCTACTTATTGGGAATAATGTAGAACTATTATCAGACGTAAAGGCTTGGCTGGCTGAACAATTCCAAATGAAAGATTTGGGAGAAGCAAGTTACATTCTTGGGAGCCGTCTTATAAGATATCGCAAGAAAAAGCTGCTAGCTCTGTCTCAGGCATTGTATATTGACAAGATGCTTGTTAGATATTCAATGCAAAACTCCAAGAAAGGTAACTTACCTTCCCGTCATGGAGTTGTTCTTTCTAAAAGGCAGTGTCCTTCGACACCCCAAAAGGAAAAAGATATGAGACGGATTCCATATGCGTCGGCAGTAGGGAGCTTGATGTATGTTATGCTATGCACAAGACCTGATATATGCTATGCAGTGGGAATAGTTATTCGTTTTCAGTCAAATCCAGGATTAGATCATTGGGTAGCAGTTAAGCATATTCTCAAGTATCTACGGAGAACGAGGAACTATATGCTTGTTTATTCTGGCAGGGATTTGATTCCGATTGGATATACTGATTCTGATTTTCAATCAGATACAGATGATCGAAAGTCGATATCTGGATCAGTATTCACTCTTGGTGGGGGAGCTATAGTTTGGAGAAGCATCAAACAATCATGTGTTGCTGATTCAACTATGAAAGCCGAATATGTGGCTGCTTGTGAAGCTGCCAAAGAAGCGATTTGGCTCCGAAAGTTCTTTACCGATCTGGAAGTGGTTCCAGATATGGACAAGCCATTATCACTTTATTGTGATAATAGTGGTGCAGTGGCTAATTCCAAAGAACCAAGAAGCCACAAGAGATCAAAACATATTGAGAGGAAATATCATGTGATTAGGGACATTGTGCAACGCGGAGACGTGGCTGTTCTGAAGATTCCATCTGCAGAGAATCTAGCTGATCCTTTTACCAAGACGCTGCCTGCAAAGAGTTTTGAGGGGCATCTAGAAGGATTGGGGATTAGAGACATGTCTCATTTGCTTTAGGGCAAGTGGGAGTTTGTTGGGATTTGTATGCCCGACAAGCAAATATGTTCGAAACATGATTGATTAATAAATTTGTGATTCTATTTTATTCCATGTATGCATTTTGATTTGCTTTATAAAATTCATGAAAATTCTGTGATTATTTATATAGCTTTAAATTAAACATATATGTGTATGTAAAATGTTACATGCATATATGCATGGATAAAATTTAAAGAATAATAATCAAAATTTGTCCATGACTATGATTTGAAGTTGGGAATCTTCAAATCCAAAGTCATAAATACAGTTCATTCCATTATGAATGGTATAGTACTATCCAGACTATATTATGTAGAGACATAAAAATGAATGTATTTTATATAATAAGATTATATTGGACATGACCCGATAAAATTGAAAAGTTCTAATAATTCCGTTAAATATGGAACATCAATTTTATCATAATGATGGTCATATATGTGATGATCTTAAATCATTATATTTAGCAGACTCCTATATCATATTAATTTATTCTTTAATTTACTCGGTATGGTTTTGTATTTATTACATTTCGTAAACCTTGTATTTTGGGAATGAGTTGATTGAATAGCTGGGAATGCTAACCTGATATAATGAAATCAGTTCATAAGATTCTCTTGTTTGTTAGTTCAGGACCTGAACGATTAGCGCGCAAATTCATAAAAGTTATGAATTAATTGTTCACTTGAGAACTAATGGAAGTCAAGGATAAAGATGTAACTGGAGAGGTTGACGGATATTTTATACCTAGCTCCTTTACGAATCTGTTATGGAGGATCATTGCATAGGTAATGACTATATCAATGGACGAATACTTTGAGTAATTAATTCTATAATTCTAAGAGTGCAATTTTGGGTATTTAGTGGAGTTACTCCAGAATTAATAATTTCGTTTGATTAATAAAAGAGTTTATAATTAATCGACGGAATTATTGGAGCTTAGAATTATAGGTCCATCGGTCCCCTCGTCGTCTTCTATCACTGTTCGAACGATTATAATTACGAAGAAAAATAGTTGAGAATTGTTTAAAATAATTATGAATTATTTTACACTCTAATTATTCCATAAAGCTCATGTTTGGAAATTATGACAAATGTTATCTTAATATATTTATTAATAGATAATGTATCTATTTATTAAATTATGAAAATTAATATTTATTTAATTTGATTAATTAAATTTTAATTTAATGAGATAATATTTTCAAAAGTTGAAAATTTTAAAAAAAATGTTTTTTTAATGATTATCTTTGATAATTTATAGGATAAATATCAAAGGATTTTATTTTTGATTTTTTAGAAAATTAAAATTAATAATATCCTTAATGGATTTGCTTGATAAGAATTTGATATTGATCAAAGTTAATCAAGAGAAAATAAAATCCTTTTAAAATACAAAAAGGGACGTGAGCTAGTATTGAGGTATGAATTGAATTGTTTTTTGATCATTCAATAAAATCAAAAGAAAAACAACAGCAACGATAGATGCTGTGAAGAAAATAAAAAAAATATTTTTCATTTTTCTGTTTTTCTTGATTTTGGTTTTGAGAAAACCAAAAATAAAATAGCACCAAGGATTCGTCTCATGTGTTGAGTACACGTATCCTTCACCAAAATTAGAGTGTTCTTCGCATTTATTTTCACGCCCACACGTGCCATTTGAGGTGAGGAGATAAGACGAGGAAGATCGTGGTTCAAAGAATCAATTTACAAACAGATCCAGATCTACAGGTATATTTCTAACCTGAGTTCTAAATAATTTTATTATTAATATACTAGAAAATACGGATCCGGTTTTGATTGTTCATGTATGAAAAAAAAAAAAAATTTATGTTACCAAACACGATTTCCGCTGCGCATGAACTCTGAAAACCAACACCAATCTCGTTAGAACTTCAGATAAATCAGAAAAAAATTATGAGTATCGGCCTCTAAACAAATAATAAAAGAGAATAGGTAAATTACAAGCAAGAATCTTCAAATATTAAGTAATATATTAATCAACTTTAAATTGTATCAATCCCTAGTTTAAATACATAATTAATAAGTAAATATTAATTGTAAAATTGCTTATGAAAATGGTATTTACAAGGATTTTATGTTGGACAATTATGACTCATAGCATCACTATTTGTACAAAACATAGTGTTGTTGTACAAATTAACTATGTGACAAAGGAAATTGTTCTTTTATCATTTGTAATTAGATTACCGGGATATATAAATGATAAAAGTCCATATGATTAGTTCCAGATTGATAAGATATTAGATAGTATAATTCAATGAAGGTTTAATCATTAAGACATCCCTAGTCAGAGTATTATCGAGATTGGACATCGATAATGCGGAATAGACTAGTATTGCACTTGTGCGTGTTATGGGAGCATAACGACATAGTTCTCATATATTTGGGTATTGGATACTCATGCAAGTGTAATAGGAGGTTGTGTTTACCGATGGTACGGAAAGAGCTTCGCTCTGGATAGACCCCTCTGAATTCCATTGGTAGTATGACTATGTGTCTATGGAAGTCCGAATCAGGGTAGGTGTATTTGGTCTTAACCTGAGACTTGCACCGCTAATACTTGCGACAATCAATATACTTTGGTTTTGGTCTTCCAGAGCTTTAACAGGTTATGTGTACGCCTCTTCTGGGTATATTGAGAATCGTAGTGTATTGGGTGTGATGTCAAGATGGAAGTATCACTCCAGTCATAGTGGAGATGATGGTCACGTAGGATACGGAACTGGTACTCTTTAGTACTACAGTCATCGGGATAATATGACTAGGTCATGATTATCCGATTATAGAGACTAGTTACCAGAGATCCGACATGTGCTTCGTACGGGGCAGACACAATTCCAGCCCCAGGCCTAGCACGTGACATCCGATACTGGATCGCTATACGCAATACTTCGTATACTACGCCTGATATAGATTACATATTCCTTTAAGAATATTTCTGGAGAATTGGGTAAGCACGGTGCTTTGCTAGAAGCCAACCATGTCTTGTAAATCGGTAAAACGTAGTACTAGGTACGTACGTGTTCGGATAGTCCGACGACGTACGTACCTAGTACTACGTTTAAAGAGAGAGAACGATTAATTTTGGAATTAATCGATAAATTAATATATTCGATATATTAAACGAAATTGGATTTCGATGCGGAATTAAAATTATATTTTAATTTAGAATTAATTCACTAGCGACGTGAATAGTAATTTTACTAGGCATAATTATTAATTAAATTTGATTTAATTAAGTCATAACAGAAAATTCTTTAATTCGGAATTAGCGAACCCGAACTCAGAAGTGTTTGCGGGCCCACTCGTATTTCGAATCGAGTGGGGCCCATAAGTCACATCGCGTGTCACATCATTAGTCATTCTTGTGATGGAAGTCATATCACTTTGAGTGATGTGATGGTTGTCACTTGTGATTGATGGTGGTGGTTAGAAGACTTTAAAAGCATTGTACCATTTTTGGAAAGTGGGATTTTTGGAAAATGGTTATTTGATTTTTGAAAAATCAAAACACACCACACTTGACATCTTCTTCTTCTCTCTCCCTCAACATTCGGACAATGGCCATTTTTCTTCTCTCACAATTTTCTCTCATGGCCGAGAGATGCAAGAAGCTTAAGGGAAATTTTGTGGCAAAATTTCCAAGTGCTAGCACACCAAATGGGTCAAACAAAGATGATAGGGAAACCCATTCATGAGCATGGAATCCATTCACAAAGCTTGGAGCTTGAAGATCATCCATGGAGGGCTTGGCCGAACATAAGGAGCACAAAACTTGGGCATTGCCGAGAGCTTCAAGGATGAAGAAATTTTGTGTTTCATCGCATCACAAATCCGATCAAAGTGAGTATGATTCCGCCATACTTCTTTATTGTATTCACATTATTTTCATTGCTTGAATGATCTTGGGACTATAGTAGAAACCAACAATGGTATCAAGAGCCTTGATTAAGCATGAAATTGATTTAGGGTAAAATTTGGGTAAAATTGATTTGAGCATGATTTGATGAAATTGTTTGATTAAGTATGCTTGAATGATGATAACATAGTGTTATGAATGATCAATTTGATGGAAATTGAATTGGATTGGATTTTCCCCAAAATTTAGACTTGGCCGAAAGTTTAGTGCCCTAAATGTCATGGTGATTTTTGTTTTTTGAATCATTGGATGAGTTTGAAAGACTTGGGAATTGTTGATTTAGAATTTAATTGGATTGAAATCGAAATTGGACAAAAATCCCCAAATTGCCGTGAACAAAGTAGCATGGAAATGAGTTGATTTTTGATTCAATAATGTTGGACATGTGTTGATGATGATTAGCATGATTAATTGAGTAAATTGGTATTTTGGAAATGTTAATTTGGTTAATTAATTATGGCTATACACTTTAATTGATTTAATTGTGATAGTTGGAATATTGTAATTAAATTAATTGGGCTAATAAAGTTGTATTTGGGCTTAATGGGCTTGGTTGGGCCAAGTTTGGTTTAGGTTAATTGGTTGGATCCAATTGGGCCCAAAACCATATCCATAAAGTTCAAATATAATAAAATGGACCTTTAAAATTTTAATTGGGCCTAATGGACCTAAATTGATTTTTGGCAAAAGGGTGATTCCTTATTGGGCTTTGGTTGCCAAAGTTCATGCCTTATAAATTAATTGAAAGCCCATTGGACTTTAATTAAATTGACATTGGATGTTAATTGGGCTTTGAGACCCGTAAAGATTTGATTTAGAATCTAAGTCGCAAAGGCTCATTAATAAAGTGTAATTATTTAATTTGGAATTAAATAAAGAATTAGTATTGAATACAAATTAAATTGGATTTAATATTGTAGTTTGATATAATTCAAGAATTCGTACTTTGAGTGCTTATTCTTAAAACGAGTTGGACTCGCGCAAATCAAATCGTTGTTTGAACATTGGATGGTCATTAATTTCAGATTAATTAATTGGATTAGATTGATTGATAACATGCTTTATGTGAATACATGGATGTGATGTATGAATAATGTATATCGGATGGATATTAGATGGGTGAAGGTAATTTTGGAAATTGTTGTAATAAATTTAGAATTTATTAAATTTGACCTGCGTGTCCAACATATTACCTCTTGACTCTTTGTATTTCTCTTCTCACTTATTCCCTCAATGTAAATGAAGTTTCTTTAGAAGTGTTATGTAATAGGGTAGAAGTAAGATTTGTGCTAGCGGGAGAGAGGAAATGGAGAGATATTTTCTAGGAACAAGTTGTTTTAAATATCCATCTGCATATTATTATTAATTTTATTACGCGCCTTATTATGTTTTTAGAATGCATGTTTAAGGGTGTATGATGAGACCTTAACAAAGATAATTAATTGGTTGCCAATTACGCGAAAAACCCTCAACGTATATTAAGCGTTTTTCCTTCCATTGAATGATTCATTCTTAAGATCCAAGATTGACACTGGTTTGTTGGCCAAAGTCAAGACCTATGTCCATCGCAGATGTGTTTGAATCATGAAGACTTTGTTCCATATCGCATGTCTTGTCCAAGTTGTGATTTGTTGGCCAAAGTCAAGATCACTTCTTGTCCATCGACATCGATTACGAAGCTTTCCAAGGTCAATGAGTCCCGCTTAACTGGAATCATTAAGTTTGTTGTACCAAAGCCAAAGCTTAATTGATTCAGAGGAAAAAGGTTAGGAAAATATATTGGATATATTGGCATATATTAGATATATCTTTCGGACTTGGATGTCCACCTACTAGATCTAGGAATTGGATGAATATCATACAATTTGTTGGCTAAATTCAAGGTTGTGTGTTATTTAACGGGATCCTAGCCCACTAGGAAACAAGGTTTCCCGAGTACTCAACAGAGGGTTAGAGGCTCGCCGAAAAATAGTGGGAGGCAAGTATTAAATTTGCAATTTCGTTTAGATACTTGCCAATACGCGCTCATTTCAATTTTTCGTCAATATTTTTTAAATAGATATTAGTTGGACTAATATTTAGTTGTTGTTTTAATTAAACAGTTGGACTGTATTCAAACTACTTCAAATAACAGTTGATTATATAATTGGATTATAGTAATCAATATATTTGAATTTAACCAATCAAATATTATAGTTGATTATATAGTTAGACTATAGTAATCATTATATTTAATATTACCCAAAATCGTTGATTGAATAGTTAGACTATAGCAATCAAGATAACTGAAAGATTAGCGTTTAAAACATAATCATCGGTGAAAATATCATTAAACGGCTTTAATTTTCAGATTGGGAATAAAACCTCATGATAGTCCTGGGAACTAAGAAGTTACTCTATTTGATAGAGAAACCTCTTGGGCCTAAGCCCGGAGTTGAGCAAATAGTGGAGCATGAGTTTTGGATGACTCATGGTGATGATAACTTTAGTGCTCAATCTGTTATGCTTGATGCAATGAAACTTTAATTTCGATGTCAAAATTAAGGATTAGATCCTTGTACCATGATGATGAAATTAAAGATCTTCATAGATTTATTCTTAAATCTTAGAAGTACAAATTGCATAAGAAGCTCTTTTTTCGCTCGTGTGTGTCAGAGGGTACATCTGTCGAGCACTAGGTGTCGCAGATGATTGCTGACATCGATCAGTTAGGTAAGGTGGGCATTACCTACGTGGCCGAGACTACAAAAGATTTGATCATATAGTCTCTACCCAAAAGCTGTGGCAGGTTCATTATGAACCAAGAGTAAACTTTTGGAGAGTTGATGGCTATGCTCAAGGAGGCAAAGCCATAGCTTCTAAAAGGGGCAAAGGCAAAATCATCACAAGTCTTCTAGGAAGACAATGGACATATCCCAATATGTCTGCCTAAATTGTGGCAAACGGGGTCACTGAAGCGTGACTGCCGTATGGACAAGGAAGACATGAAGGAAGTGAAGGCGGGGCAAGGCTCCGGCTTCAAACATGTTTGTCATAAACATGTTCGCTACTAGTTTCAAAATTAGATTTTTGATACTAAATGTTGTACATATATATGTACTGTTGTGCAGAATCTGCTGATGAGCATGATACTGACTTCAGTTGAGATTAATCTATGAATCGGAAATGGGACGAGAGTCGCTGTTTTAACCGTAGATACCTAATTTTAGGAACTACCCTTCGGGTGTGTACTTAAATTAGGAAACCGTTATAATGTACCTAGTTTGACTAGAAACATTATCTCTATATCAGAGTATAATCCGTTGCGGATATACCTTTATATTCTAGAACACTAAAGTGTTTTATTTTATAAAGATGACATTGAGATAAACACATTAGATGTGAATGACAGTATTTATATTTTGAATATAAATGAATCTCATACATAAGACATGACAAACAAATAGCTCAAACTGAATCAATCAGATGAGACTTATTTGTGGCATTGTTGTCTGGGACATATTAACAAGACTCGTATATCCACACTTTCGAAGAGTGGATACTAGGACAGATTTGATTCTATTCAAATAATGTCTACGAATCTAGTTTATTAGGCAAAGTGCCTAAAACACCTATTACTTGGTAAAAGTGTAAGTGCCACCGATCTGTTAGCCCTCGTTCATAGTGACATTTGTGGACCCATATCTAGCTAGGCTAGAGGTGGATATGAATACTTCGTAACCTTTACGGATGTGGCATCGCGTTGTGGTTATGTGTTTCTTGTGAAACACGAATCAGAAACTTTTGATAAATTCAAAGAGTTTCGACACGAAGTAGACAAACAGATCGGCAAGAGTATTAATACATCACGATTGGACTGTGGTGGGAAATAATTAAGCAATAAGTTTCTTGAATACTTGAAAGAGTATAGTATTCTTTCACTGGGGACTCTTCACGGAACACCTCAATTTGATGGTGAATCCGAACTGAGAAACTGAACCTTGTTGGACATAGTAAGGTTAATCATAAGTCGCTCTGAGCTACCATTTTCCTTCAAGGGATACGCATTAAATAGTGCAACACTTATTTTGAATAAGGTTTCATGAAAATATGTTAGACATATGATAAGTGTGGTTTATACCCACTTATTATGACATTCTCAGCTTATTATTTTGTTATAATTCGAGATATTTAATATGATTTATAATTTATTTTATGTTTTATTTATAGGAGCATTAATATATGGATCGGGGAATAATTGCACGTGTTTTGGGAACTTTCGGGAAGACACAGGACACGCAGACACCAAAGCACCTCAAGCTTCTCATACAACTAGCGCCGCGGCGCTAGCTCCCCATACAAAATCCAGGAGCTTAAGCGCCGCGGCGCCATTAACCACAAGCAATGGGCGCCGCGGCGCCCATTCATGGAGTAACATAGGGCGCCGAGGCGCCAATGAAGAGAGCCAGGCGCCGCGGCGCCCTAAATTGCCAATTCTCATACAAAATGCCGAGGATTATGCGCCGCGGCGCTGCGAGAAGACCTGACACGTTCCGGGAAAGTGATTTTAGGGTTTTTAATAATCCTAATGTTACCCTAAGACTCCCAGCCTCAACTATAAATATAACATTACATCCAACATTCAAAAGGGAGGCTAATACAGAGCACAAAACACAGAATTAAATATTTTTAGAGATCCAAGGAGAGGATTGAAGAGCGACAAGAGGAGACAAAGGCTGTAATATCCGGAGAGGAAGAGATTCAATTCGGGTTTTATCTTCTTATTTCTTTCTTAAAACTCTAATGATTTCCATTAAATTCGTGGCTTGATTATTTATTGTTTTATCTTTTGTCATGAATTTACTCCTTAATTTTGGAGAACGATTGTAATCTATGCTCAAACCTTGTATTTTATTTATCAATTTTGTTATGAAGTTTTATTAATTTATTTATATTCTTTTGAGTTTAATGCTTCTTGATTGTTGGCCACAATTTGAGATGATGAATGTTTAGAATCTATCACTCGAGAGAGGGGATTTTGAATAGATCTAGAGAATATAACCTAGGATTTTATAGAGTTCGAGAGAATCTGTAGTCCTTTGAAGTCGTTAACATAGAATCACAAATCGTAATGAGTTATTAACTATTGGATTTTTATAGAGATATCGAAGTCTATAGTTGATAATATTTTCACTCGGCACTCGAGAGAGGGAGTGGATATTTTAGGATCTTGACTTATAAATAATATAACTGAACAAGGATTAATTGACATAACAAATACATAGGTAACAGCTAGGTGAAATCAGGATCCAGAGTCTCTATCGTATTAGTTCCTCCTATATAATTATTTTTATTTTTATATTTATTTATTTATAAAAATCTTTATTAATTGTTTTCTAAATAAAGTTAGGATTATCAATTGTAGTACTTAGTGCGAGTTAACGCAATCCCTGTGGGTTCGACACTCTTTCACTGATTTATACTAAAACTTGACACCGTACACTTGCGGTACGATATAAAAATATCACAACAACATACATCATATTAGATATGAACAGGAAAGAAACCGGGTTTTCTCATTCCTGAAGATTTGGGTATGCTAGGCATATGTTTGGATGATACCAAACTAGAACCCAAATCAGATAAGTGCCTAATTTGTAGGTTATCCTAGGGTAACCAAAGTATAGTACTTATACAACTCATAAGAGAACAATGTAATTGTTGCTCTCCATGCGGTTTTCTTAAGAGGAATACCTATATGCAGTGGTAAGTGGGAGGAAAGTAAAACTCGATGAAAATCGGAGTAATAATGTTCCAGGCACTGATTCCTTAATGGAACACAAATAGTTCATCAAGGATGAAATTGTACCATAATCTTCGAATACACAAGAACCGCGCAAGTCAGAGAGAGTCAGAAAATAACCTGGGAGGTATGGGTTTCTGATCTCACCTCATAAAGATGTTAATCTTATTGAGGAATAAAAACTGGCTACGTATAAGGAAGTGATACAAGGTATCGACTCCATATTATGGCAAAGTGACATGATGTCCGAAATGGATTCCATGTATACCAACTAAGTTTGGACACTAGTTGTAGTACCAGAAGGCATTGTGCCTATTGGTACTATATTAGTCTTCAAGGAAGACCTACATGGATGGCAACATACCAACGTACAAAGCTAGACTTGTAGCGAAAAGGTATCGTTATCAACATTGTGTTGATTACGACGAAACCTTTTATTAGTTGCCATGGTTAAATCCATTTGGATAATGCTTGCTAATGCTGCATGTTTCATTTATGAAATATGGCAGCTGAATGTCAAAATCACTTTCCTTAAACGAAAATCTTTTGGAGGATGTTTACAACATCCTGACGGTTTTGTCGTACCAAAACGAGCAAACAAGGTTTGCAAGTTAATTCGATCCATTTATGGATTGAAGCAAGCATTGCGTTCTTGGAACTGTGGTTTTGATGTAATCATAATGGTATATGATTTAATTCAAAACGAAATGATTCTTGTGTATATAAGAGGGTTAGTGGGAGCGCACTGACAGTGATTGTCCTACATAATGATGATATTCCCATAATACAATCGGTGAAAGTTTGGCTTTCATGAAAATTCTCCGTAGAATTCTTGGGAGAGACAACCTTTATTCTAGGAATAAGGATCTACTAGGATAGATCTAAAAGTTGTTGGCACTCTCTGAGAACTCGTACATGAAAAGAAATGTACGTGACCTGGTGTCTCATATGCTTTGAGTATATGGAGTCACAATCAGGCCAATCCAAGTGATAGTCACTGGATTGATGTTAAGAACATCCTTATGTATCTTAGATGAACTAAGGATGCTTTCTTAAGCTATTGAGAAGGAGAACTTGAAGTGACTGGGATCACCGTTGTAAGTTTCCAAACCGAAAAAAATGACTATAAGTCTTAATAAATGTACTATATAGTTTGAATAACGGAACAGTGAGCTGGAAATCTTCCAAGCAAGATACTATTACCGAATAAACAATAAAAGCGGTATATTACTGCAGCTGAGGCAGCAATAGAAGCACTTTGGATCTAAATAATCCTAATTAGATTAGGTGTAGTTCTGTTAGCAGCTGAGCTAGGCTACATCACAGGCTAAAGAATTAATGGTCTCATCAACGATACAAGTATATACTTCAACTATTCATCCGATTCGTTCGGATCATACATCGTTGCGATGTGATGATCGAATAAATAGCATCAGATGATAACTTTGTAAATCCGCTGACGAAAGCTTTTTCTCAGCAGAAGTTTGAGCGAACCGTACATAGTTCAAGTGTAGGACACTTGAGTGATTGGCTATAGGCCAAGTGGGAGATTGTTGGACAATTATGACCCATAGCATCACTATTTGTACAGAACATGTTGTTGTTGTTCAAAATAACTATATGACAAAGGAAATTGTTCTTTTATCATTTGTAATTAGATTACCGGGATATATAAATGATAAAAGTCCATATGATTAGTTCCGGATTGATAAGATATGAGACAATATCAATCCATGAAGGTTTAATCATTAAAACATCCATAGTCGGAGTTTTATCGAGATTGGACATCGATAATGCGGAATAGACTAGTATTGCACTTATGCGTGTTATGGGAGCATAACGGCATAGTTCTCATATATTTGGGTATTGGATACTCATGCAAGTTTAATAGGAGGTTGTGTTTACCGATGGTACGGAAACAGCTTCGCTTTGGATAGACCCCTCGGAATTCCATTGGTAGTATGACTATGTGTCTATGGAAGTCAGAATCAGGGTAGATGTATTTGGTCTTAACCTGAGACTTGCACCGCTAATACTTGCGACAATCAATATACTTTGGTTTTAGTCGTCCAGGGCTTTAATAGGTTCTGTGTACGCCTCTTCTGGGTATATTGAAAATCGTAGTGTATTGAGTGTGATGTCAAGATGGAAGTATCACTCCAGTCATAGTGGAGATGATGGTCACGTAGGATACGGAACTAGTACTCTTTAGTACTACAGTCATCGGGATAATATGACTAGGTCATGATTATCCGATTATAGAGACTAGTTACCAGAGATCCGACATGTGCTTTGTATGGGGCAGACACAATTCCAGCCCCAGGCCTAGCATGTGACATCCGATACTGGATCGCTATACGCAATACTTCGTATACTACGCCTGATATAAATTACATATTCCTTTAAGAATATTTCTGGAGAATTGGGTAGGCACGGTGCTTTGCTAGAAGCCAACCATGTCTTGTAAATCGGTAAAAACGTAGTACTATGTACGTACGTGTTCGGATAGTCCGACGACCGGATTTACTGCCAACATATCTGGGGATCCCATGGGTCGCTTCCCGAAGATTCACCGATGACGTATGACTCGCACATAATTAATCTGGGACTAATTAGAAGAGAGAGAAAATTAATCTAGGATTAATTACGGAGTTATTTTATCTGGGATAAAATATTATTTAAAGAGAGAGAACGATTAATTTGGAATTAATCGATAAATTAATATATTCGATATATTAAACGAAATTGGATTTCGACACGGAATTAAAATTAGATTTTAATTCGGGCGAACGAGTTAATTTAGAATTATTTCTCTAGCGATGTGAATAGTAATTTTGCTAGGCATAATTATTTAATTAAATTTGATTTAATTACGTCGGAACGGAAAATTCGTTAATTCGGAATTAACGAACCCGAGCCCGGGAGTGTTTGCGAGCCCACTAGTATTTTGAATCGAGTGGGGCCCACAAGTCACATCACGCGTCACATCATTAGTCATTCTTGTGATGGAAGTCACATCACTTTGAGTGATGTGATGGTTGTCACTTGTGATTGATGGTGGTGGTTGGAAGACTTTAAATGCATTGTACCATTTTTGGAAAGTGGGATTTTTGGAAAATGGTTATTTGATTTTTGAAAAATCAAAACACACCACACTTGACATCTTCTCCTTCTCTCTCCCTCAACATTCGGCCAAGGGCCATTTTTCTTCTCTCACAATTTTCTCGGCCGAGAGATGCAAGAAGCTTAAGGGAAATTTTGTGGCAAAATTTCCAAATGCTAGCACACCAAAGGGGTCAAACAAAGATGATAGGGAAACCCATTCATGAGCATGGAATCCATTCACAAAGCTTGGAGCTTGAAGATCATCCATGGAGGGCTTGGCCGAACATAAAGAGCACAAAACTTGGGCATTGCCGAGAGCTTCAAGGATGAGGAAATTTTGTATTTAATCTCATCGCAAATCCGATCAAAGTGAGTATGATTCCGCCATACTTCTTTATTGTATTCACATTATTTTCATTACTTGAATGATCTTGGGACTATAGTAGAAACCAACATTTTAATGAGTCTATGTTCTTTAAAATATAATTAGTGCTGGTTGCAAATACAATTGCTGGTGACAACTGAGATACGTAATTGAAAAAAATACACGAGTGATGAATTCAGCAAACATGCATGCATGCAATCTTGTTCATAATTAAGGCTCCTCCTAGGATATGGGGAAAATCCAGATATACACATCCTTACACTTGTTTTTATATAAAATTCCTGCTATAAATAGAATATGGAAAAGGTATCTTTTCAGAATTCAAATCCGTAACTAAACGTGCTAGTCGCTAGGCACGAACTTCCCTGCCCACAAGACCTGAAAAAGAAAAGGTAATAAGATTGATCCCAAGAGCGAGAAAGCAGTCAAAAAATATTATTAGAAGGTAATTAAAAATAAATATGAATAGAGCTCCCTTCACTCCAA
This sequence comes from Zanthoxylum bungeanum, assembly GCA_019454045.1. Classification (NCBI taxonomy): domain Eukaryota; kingdom Viridiplantae; phylum Streptophyta; class Magnoliopsida; order Sapindales; family Rutaceae; genus Zanthoxylum; species Zanthoxylum bungeanum. The sequence goes on along the minus strand of SKCR01021034.1, from coordinate 169,281 downwards.
TACCAGAAAAATAAAGGTAACCTCGTCTCCCAGTTCATGCAAACCCTTAGACTGCGCCACAATACCACTGAATCTGCGCAACCAGAGGTATTCATGAACCGGCAGCCGTGTTTAACCATCACCTTCTTCCAGACATGGAGTTCAGAGAGCTCCATTTACCACCATTAATAAATCCTTAATTAACCAAAAACTTTCAAACAAACACAGAACACTAATATAATGTTTAACTAATTATAAGGCAAAGAAATTTGTTGCTGGACTTGAGGGACCAAGAGGGTCCTTTTATAGCCTTACAAAGGGGGCTCTATATGTAATTTGGAGCGTCGGATTTGAAACATATATGATGCAAAATCTGAGAATGAGATTCTCTCTTGCTAATTATTAATGAAACGGTACACCCCCACTTGGAATTTAATGTGATGTCCTGTTACTTTATACTTGAATTTAGTATTCAAGTAAAGATTATCAAAAGTTGAGTTAAGCTAGTTTAACACAGTTCAATTCAATATTAGATCCAAATTTTCCATTTTTTTTAGTATTATTAGTGGACGTGACATATATTTTTGAACATTAAAGTTTGTTCTTATCTCATCTATCCTTGTTAATTTGAGTTTGAGAATCCCCATTGGTGATTCTCTTAGTAATGGTGCTTTGGATGTCATCAACCGCTTGATTGGTTTGCTTTTTTAAAACTAGTTAGTGGAGCTGATGTCACATTATTATTCTTACTGTAAAATAAAATAAAATACGTAAAAGTTTCTTTCCACCTATTCGGATGCTTAAAGATTTGGAAAATTGTTTCACTTTACTGTGGGCCAAGACTTAAGGTCCTTCATAGATTTTAAAGGTTCTTGGACCTAATCCCCTGGAATAATTTTTTTCCCTTTTTTGTCAGCAACAAAGTAACGAAAATGCGATATGGAGTTCTTTAAATGGCCAGATATTTAGGGGTTGCTAATGCAAAATTCCAGGCTAAACTCTTTCTTTCAATCATATTAGCTGGTGGTGGATTGTCGGTTCCAACAGTCAAAAGAAGCTTAACATCAAACTTGCTTTTGTCGTGTTGCTTCTGTGATTTGATCACATTAAAAGCCATCAAAGATTCATAAGAATCTGCATTATCCTGGAGATGCCTTCGCTTCCTGGAGCTACTTAAGTTACTGAAATTAACTACAAGCATACAACAACCATAACTATATATACTTAAGAATAAGTGAATTGGGTAATGGTCTAATATAACGGAAATAAAATTTTTTGATGATTTTTACACAACTAAGTAAGTAGCTTTACCAATTTAGGCTAGGTCGATTTTTTTAATCACAATAAATCGCCAAAATGAAAATTTCTAAACAATATGCATATATAAAATAAAACTTGCAATAAATAAGAGTTAAGGGATAGAGAAATTGACACCGTTGATTTATAGTGGTTCGGCTAACTCTTTACATATGTCCATTTACCTAAGCCACGCTTGAAGATTTCCACTAAGTTGAATCCACAACTTGCATCGAGTTTTCCATGGCTCACTCGCAACCAAGAGTTTTGTCCCATAGGTTCACTCCAAACCTTTACACAAAAGTTTTTCAATGGCTCACTCTTAGACCTTTACAACGAGTTTTGTCCCTAGACTTACTCACAAATCTTTTATAATAATCATCATTTTGAGTATGCCCATTCACAAAGGGATTTCTCAACCATAAGTGTATGAATATAAAGATTTTACAATTCACTTGGGTACTCAGAAAAGATAAGAAAATTCAAGATGTGAATTGCTAACCCCAAGTGTTTTAAGCTCTCTAAATAATATGAAGATGTATGTAGCGAGCTTGAGTATGAGAGTGTACAAGAAGATGAAGGTTTTGTAAAACTCTCTGTTTTTGCCTTAGAAGAAATTGTATGAAGGTTCCAGAGCCAGGCCAAAATGAAATAGAGACTCAATTATAGAGAAAATAAAAGTAGTCTCTCATATTTGTGCTGAGGCCGGTGTGTCGGTCTGCAGAGGCCGGTATGCCGGTCTATCATTACAACAATTGTAAAATGTTATTTTTTGACATCGGTAAGTGCAAACAAGATCGATTTACTGACCGGTATGGATATCGAAATGGATCATGCCGATTTCCAAAAGCATGTAAAATACGAAGGTTGACCGACATGAATGTCGGTATACTCTAGACCGATTCCAGTAATTGTGGAAAATCCACACTGACTGGTACGGGGGACCGGTATGGAGTAGCCCGATTCCAGAGGCGATGCAAAACTGCTCAGAACAGAGTAGAGTCATCGGTATGCCGGTGTGAGGGACCGGTATGCCGATCTCAGTGCCAAAATGCAGGATTTTAAGATTTAAAAATATTTTGTACATGAGTCTAATGCATCTGAGTGAGTGTGTATATGTTCTATGAGCTTAGAGACTTAAATTAATAACTTATTTACAAAGAAAGTCCTTGTAGGGGTTTTTAGGGGGTGAATCCGGTAACGCAGCGGAAGCGGTGAAAATTCGATTTTCAGATTTCAAAAAATTTTCTCGGATTAATTAAATAAACATATTTATTTAACATTCCAATAATCAAATTATGAAAATAAATTCAATAAATCATATTTAAGTGAATTTACCGAAATACCCTTACTTTGTATTTTTGTCCATTTTAGTCCGAAATTGATCTAATCAATTTTGAATGATTCTAAATCATTTCCAAGATGAACTTATGATGTTCAAAACATCAAAACACCAAAAGCAACAAAATCCCCAAAAATTCTTATTTGGCCGAGAGCCTCACTAATGTCCCATTTGGTGCACTTTGTCATTTCATGCTTCAAAACACATCAAGATGTAATCCAATGAACATGAAACTTTATATGCATCATATACACACACAAATACACAACATATATGAAAACCCCCAAATTTGGAATTGGTCATGAACCCTAATTTTTCAATTTCCTCAAATGGACAAATTAGACCAAATAGTTTAAATCAATTACTTTAATCATCATTCTTCCATCCAATCCAAGTCTCAACACAATGAAACAACTCAAGATCAAATCTAGGTCATTTAAGAGTGGGTCAATAACTCTAGATTAGCAACATGGTTTCCAAAACCTTAAAAGAAAGTTTATTACTACAATAGTTATACACTTCCTTCATTACACATGCTTCACACTTCACCAAAACTTCCATCAACAAAAACCACAAGGAACAAAGAAAGAAACATCCTAAGAATATCATATATTAAAGCCTAGAACTTAAGGAACAAATTCCTTACTAATAGCAAGTTTGAGAAACTTACTAAATTTCCAAGCCTTTTGATTTTTGTCTTTCTTTTTCTCAAAGTTCCTTTAGCTTCTTCAATGGAGATTTATGTTTTTTGAAATGTATTAGGTTAACCAAATGAAAAACAAATGAAAACAATATATACTTGTGCATATAAGCCTTGGCTGAAATTTGTAACAAGTATATACCAAATTTTTCATTTCAAATTCATTTCAAATGCATTTGTTATCTTAATACAAATATCTAAAACTACTTTATAGATATTTATTTAAGTCAACAATTGCAACTAACATCATTTACTTTAAATATCCTAATGTAAGATATTTATATTTTAATTAATTTAATCATTTAACAATTAATTAATTAATTAATTAATCAAATACAAATATATTAAATATATGTATAATATTTACATTAAATATTAAAAACATATATTCATTTAGGATATAAGTCAAATAACTCATTTTGACTATTAATTAATGTGTATTTAAATTAATCAAGTATTAAATGTAAATACACAATAATTAAGTAAATGACTATCTAGTCTCTTTAGCACGTATCTTGCGTTTAACCATTAAACGACTTTATAAATAATCAATATTATTTATTAATGTTGCTCTAGTGCTCTACGAGTATGTTTCATTATTGAGACTCTCTAGGTTCAGGTATATCCGTCACGAAATCTAATTTCGTGTCCATAATCTATCCACCCGTAAATTATGACGATCACAGATAATCTCGCTGAACCACACAGGTCGAGGTCATGGCAAATGTATAATTCCTCCGTCACAGGTATCCGGATAAATCCCAGAGATATAGATGTAAACGTCAAATCTCTATCGGGATTATCCAGTCGACTATTCTATTAGCAATCTCAAAAAGAATGTTTAGAACTAGCTTCTAAACTTTACCACGGGCCCATGGTTTTATCTTATTGCTAATCATATGGACTACCTATGCTCTGATACACAGAACTGACAGATCCTATCTTGATACACATAGGACACCCTAAGGATCTGTCTACACCCAACGAACAGGCGGAGGTCTGATCTAAATAGATCGGTGACGTGACTGCCGTCTAAGTGTAGAAGATGTCTCATGTGCCCACAATGGCATCTCAAGTCTAAGAATCACAAGTGCTACTCAACCCAAGAAGATTATTATTAACGCTGGTGTACCATCCATTAAGAATCTTCGGTGAGTCGTTCAGTGTTTATCCGCTATAAACACCTACACGTCTATACTAGTTTCCAAGACTTATGGTTCATTGAGAAACCATTGGAATCATATATTCCAGTATACGACATGTACCGGTCTCAACGGGTTTACTATACTGACCAAGTAGTGTAAACCTTGACCAGGAACAGTTGAGAATGACAACGTCATGATACTTCTCAATGTCTGTTGCGACGCTTTTGCAACTGTATCATGACTAATCATTCTCGGGTCATTACGTCTTTACCATATAGAAAGATAGATTATATATAGAAACTGCATATATTATTCATAATAATAATGTTTTACAGAAGTATTTAACAGAAATACAACCGGGAATTGGCGCTCTGAGCACCAACCCCAACAGTCCTAAGCTAATACCACACGAGATTTTCTTCATTAAGCACTAGTCTTCACATTCAATGCTCTTCACCACCAATGTGCTCCAACATCTTTTTGTAGTGTATGCTAACGCGCGTCAAATTCTTCTGTATTGCATCATCAAAATCTATCTTGCGAATATGTTGCTAACAGTTGCAAGTTTCCTCTTTAGGGTGATGTGAAATAATTCATTCATGGATACTTGACATAATGTTCGTATCTGGTACACAATATTGTTTGGTTTAAGTGAGATTAAGAAAAATTAATATGTACATAGTCTTACAACTATTTTTCCATAGAAAAATTCTATTTCCAAAAGATAATTAAATTATCATGTTCAAAAGTAAACTTTACCAGAATTCTCAGTATCAAAGTTTACTTTGAACAAGACAGGCATGACAAGTGAATAATAACTGAACCCGAGAATGATTTCTGATTGTTTGCACCCAAAATATAAAATAAAACTCAACTCAATTAAAATAGCTCAGGAAATTAAGCTCAGATGAGGAAGTTGGATCAGGAGCCAATTCTTGTTAAAAAGAAATTTCCTCTCCATGCCACTTCCTATCAAAAAGAAACTTCATCTCCATGCCACTTCCTGTCAAATTAAAAGAAACATCCTCACCATGTATGCTTTCTTCACGAAGTAGCAAGATGTGATAAAGTGGAGTAATATGGGAGTCGATGAATTTATTTCAGAGTATATAAATTCAAGGAAGAAGCTCAGAACAAGAGACATCCAATTCAATCAACAAAATTTAATCTAGTCAATTCATTACGATAGTTTAAATTCTTTTAAACTTTCAACTAATTAGAGAATTTAATTTACTTCTAGCATAATTTTATAGTTCAACTATTGTTATTTTCAATTTAACGGTCAACGTTCGACAGTTTCAAACATAACTGGAACTATCGAAGAATCGGTTCGGTTCTGGTTCTTCAAAATTGACAAATCGAACCTCAAACGGAACCGCAAGGACCGAACCTAATCGCAAGAATCGAACCGATGAATCGAACCACTGGACCAAACCGCGGAATCAAACCACCAAACCGAACCGTGTTTCGGTTCCAACGAAACCGTTGCAATTGCAACAGTTTTGACTGTTGCAATTCTATTATTCTATAACTATAAATATTTCAAATCTCAATTCATTTTTCACATTCCAAGTTTCCAATATTTTATTATGTTTCATCTTTTGATATTCTCCTACAAACTAATTTTCAATTTCAATCTCAATTTCAATTTTAATTTCAACTTCTTTGTTATTTTTTCAATTTCAAATTTCTTTGTTATATATATAAAAAAAAAAAAAAAAAAGTCAAGTGGGGGATCTTAAAGATCAAGAAGGAATATTATTGAGAAGGGTAAGAGCCCTATGTTACCAACACAAAAAGATTCTGAAGATATAGATGATTTCAACATGTCAACACCACCGTCTAATTTTGACCGTTCCCAATAAAGTCGATATCAAAGTGTGCTAAAGGATACCGATGGACAAAAAAATCTAATATCTTCAAGAAACGCTACAAGAAGATACAAGATCCTAATAACATCTACAAGATACTCGCGGTATGCAACTATTTTAATAAACAGTATTCATTTAGCGGCATGTATGGATCTCTAAGGAAGCATATTACAAATAAACACACATATTAAGCAGGTATTGATTGAACAAAAACCCAAATAGCCGAGTACGCTAGCTCTGCTCTTTTTTTCATTATTCCGACACAAATAATGTAGAAGAATTAGAAAAATTCATTTCTATTGAACATCTGTCATTTAGCTTGGGTGAAAAAGTTGGTTTTGTTGATTATAGTCAAATGCTTTAAATTCTGCTACAAAACGTACTCCAAGAACTACTTTAACATGAATAGTTCACAAACTTTATAAGAAAGGAATAAACTATTTGTCAACCTGCTTTTGGTGATAGATCTGTCCACATAAGATGTACATATCATATGTTGACAGTTGATTTTCGTTCCATGGATAATTCGGGAAACTCGAACGAATCTCCCTCAAATTGTGAATTTGTTTTGTTTGAGGACCAAATACAAACTTAGCAAAAGATAGAAAATATACAGACAATACAGAGGATTTAACATGGTTCGGCAGAATGGATCCAACCTACATCTACGGACACAAATAAAATGATATTTTTATTACCACCCCGAGTCGGACCGACATGCCTTATCCCTTTCGTATACTAAGTTTCTTAGAGCTTTTTACAAGTTATGGAAAATAAGAAATACTAATCCAGGGATCCCCCAAGAACTGAGTTTTCTTTCCCTTTAAATAGTGCCACTAGATTTACTGTAACTCCTACATGTGACATCAGCCATGTTTCCCTATCATTATTACCCATTATTCGTACAATATTGCCCATTACTCGGATGTTACTGCTCATTACTCGTACATTATTGCTCATTACTCATATATTACACTCATCCAACAGTCTGGCGGCTCTAGGTTTCATGTAGGGCTTACGTCATCCATACATGTGCATAAGATTCAGCAGTCCCGACCTTGGTAATCAGGTCGGAATATCAAGATAATCGATGTTGAGCTATTCTCGGCTTCTTTACCAGGTCAGGTGAGTAGTAATGGACCACCTCAGTTATGTCTTCACAAATGCACATATTGCCAAATCTGATATCTTCTCATCAGGTCGGGATGGTCTTCATCACTTCCCTAACTTTCTCTTTACAATTAATTAACAATCTTATGAAGTGTTCGAGGGCTCACTATAAGGTCAGGTCCGACTTCATCTGCACAAATGTTACTGAATCTGATCTCTAACATCGGGTCGGTCTTCATCTGTATTTTGTTAGGCCATACCGCCTGATGAGTGATATTTATATCACTATTTCTCACTCATTTAACTTAATATTTTGTATAGTTTCTTGAGTTTTGTGAACGTTTTGATGTGTTTTATTGTTATTTTGCAGTAAATAAAGTTTGGACAGCACTGGAGGCAATTTGGGGGCAAAACCGGACAAAAATGCGTCAACAGGGATATTTTCGTCTTTTGCGCGTCGCGACGCTGGAACACTGCGCGCCGCGACGCCCAGCGTGAGCCGAATCTGCTAACATGCGCCTGGTCAACGGTCAACAATTTGAGAAGTTTTGACTTTACTAAATGCGCCGTGCCACGTGTCACCATCACAGCCGATCTGCTAACATGCGCCGTGCCACGTGTCATCATCATATGCTTGCCGACACTCAGACTTGACACGTGTCACCTCGTCATCAGCCACATCATCGGTCAACAAGTCAACCTTGCCACACGCCACGCCACGTCATCGCCACGTCAGTGCCACGACAGCATGACGTCATCAATGACGTCATCACAATAATTGAGTCTTAGCCGCCTGCCACGTGTCAAGTGAACAGTCAGCCGCCGCCTTGCTACGTGTCGCCTTCTCATCGTGCCACGTCGACAATCATCCGCGTCGCGACGCTGAGATCCTTGGCGTCGCGACGCTGGAATAGTGAAAAATTTGCCTATATATTCAGCGCGAAATTTCAGAATTTTGTACACTCCTCTCTCTCTTGATTTCTCTCTCTAGAAAGAGTTTCTCTCTCTAGAATTTTTATTTTTTAGTTTTAATTTTTAGTTTTGTAAATAATTTTAATTACTTTTTGTAATAATAGTAATTTAATTTTTACTTTTTACTTTTTACAGTTTTTACTATTCACCATGTTGAAGTAACTTTTTCAGCTAAGGTGAAAGGTAATTCTTCTACTATTGCTATTTAGATTAATCTCCCTTAAAAATAATATATTCACTATTTAAAATATTGACTTAATACAGGATACCGCCAGACTGGTCGGTTGGTAAATTTATTTGGTTCCGCCTTAATGGCTGGTTGGACTTAATTTGACTAATCAAGGATACCGCCAGACTGGTCGGTTGGTAAATTTAACACAAGTTTATATATTATTTTAAGGGAGATATCTAAATTAGTAGTAGTAAAAGTAATTCCTTTTACCTTAGCATTTTATTTTATTTTCTTTTCAGTATTTTTATTTTATGTATTTTATTTTTATAATCCTAGTTGTGTGTTAGTTAATTAGGGGTTGTGATGACTTTTAATATCACCGGTTTATAAGGATTATTTTATAGTTGGGTAATTTAAAGGTTTATTTATTAAGTTACTTAAGCTTAATGCTTCTTGTTGTCTGATCACCAATAAGATTGATATGGTAAATCTAAAATGAACTAGACATAGGGATTTTAGATTTCAGCCTTAGACTTAATAGCCCACGATCTTCCTTGAGATAGATACCCTTTAATAGATTTCCTTACAGGATAGGAATATACCTGTCGGGCGGGGGAGCCATAATTGGAACTTAAACGTAATGAATCCAGATAATTTGGTTGACATAGACATATGGTTCAATTGGATTATACTAGGTATTTGTGTCTGACCATCGACAGAGGCTTACACATAATTTAGTGTTCCAGTTAATAAATCAATATATTACCAACTATAAAATAATCACTTCAGCTTTTTAATGATATTAGAATGATTCACACCTTAGATTTTGTGTCTTTTATTTTCCTTAGTATTTTCTTTTACTTTTTTATTTATTTATTTAGCAAATCTACAATCAACCAAATCAATCAAGCAATCATTCTATCTTCCCTTTAATTAGATATTTGTAATAAATAGATTCAATAATTAATAACAACAGTAGGAATTAAGTCATCGTGGGATCGATATTTTTATACTACTTGAACGATACGTGCGCTTGCGTTATACGTGTGTGTTTACGCCGGTCAAGTTTTTGGCGCCGTTGCCGGGGACTTATTTTCTTGAGTTGTTAATTTTGAAGTTATCTAATTTACTTGTATCTAATTTTCTTTATTTTTATCTGTAATTTTTATTCCTTTCTTTTATTTCAGGTGGTTAAAAAATGGAACACTACTGGGAGATTGAGAAATTAAGAGCCCTACAAGAAGATACACCCGAAATCTGGGAGCAACAGTCCGTTTTCTGAGGCCTGTTGTCCAGCCCAACATTATCACTGGATGCCAGAATCAAGCAATACTACATTTGCTCAACAGAACTCAATGTGGAGATGTGACATATGTAATGGTGACCACCCAAGCGATTATTGCGAATACAACTACCATCCAGGGTGGCAGAACTATCAAGATCCTTCATGGTACGAAGAACCATCACATTTCACAGAACCACATTTTTCATCTTATCCACCATCTTCATTCGATCCTTATCAAGAACCAGAACCATCAGAGGAAGATCAATGATTCACATGTTCAAAGAACAAGCAGCTCGATTTGATGCACAATTTCAGAGTCAAACAGAATCCATACATAGAATGACAGATCAGATCAGACAATTAACAGAAAACCAGAACTATACCTCAAGAACAAATTCCAGATGACAATGATGAAGCCTTCAAATACCAATCATTTCACAATGACACGTCAACAGAGGAGGAGGCTGAGCAGTATCAACAATCAGATGTATCAGTTCAGGAGCCCGAAACGGCAAAGTCTCGATTTGATTTCTATTATTCAGATTCTGACGATGAGGAAGCTGATATATTTGTACCAACTGCATCAAAAATTGAGGATGGAATTCTGTATCCTCAAAATGAAGATCTTGGAGAATGTTTTTCACAAATGTTTGAAGAAGATCAACTTGAGCCAATCAATTCACCCGAATCAGAGGATGAAGACCTAATGTCTGACTCATCTTTTCATCCTCAGGTGGATCTAGAAACAGAGCAAATAGAGGAGCAACTGTCAGAACTTAATAAAGATCCCGAGCATTCAGGAGAAACATCACTGTTTTGGGAAGTACAAATCAAAGATATCGTCCAGAAGCTTGACAGAATGGAACTTCCATTCCAAGTCAAGCATCATACGAGACCTCCTGATTTTCTTTCTTTCTTTTCAGGAACCACTGGAACAACAAGGAGTACAAAGGTGGCACGAGCACTGAATGAGACAAAATTCTTTTTGCCACTTTACCGTTGGAAGAGACCATTCAAAAGCAACGCTCACGGGATTGTCTTTAATCGGACATCCAAAACGACATTGAAACCTCCTTGACAAATAGATTTCAGTCACGTCTGGCTGAAGACGAAAAATTTAGCGATAGCAGGGAGGCAACCCATGCAATTTGTTGTAATTTATTTTTCATATTTTGTGTGAACTTTTTAATTTTGTGTGTTAGTTTTGCAGGAAAAATTAAAAACGGAATTTTTCAGGACAAAAGAGGCCAGTACAAGCGGGATTTTCAAAATAAACATTTGACAAAATCACGAAGATACAAAGTCAATCCAGAAGAGATGACCGAATAAAAAGACACTTCTTAAGAGGCGTCCCTATGGATTTATCCGTCACAAGACATGGTTTTGCCAAAAAAAAAAAAAAAAAAAAAAAACCCTAACCCTAAAGACGAGAGTGTCGCGACGCTAGGCAATTTTTGGCGTCGCGACGCTGACTCAAAAACAGAACATAAGCAGAGGTGCCACAGATCTCATTTTTATTCCTTCTTCTTCCTCAAACACCACGAAACCAGAAACCATCGCCCCACCACCCACCACGCACGATCCAGCCAGCCGAGACCCACCAAATCGAGAGCCATTGCCGAGATCTACCGCAAAAACCGAGAACCTCCACAGCAACCCCCATCGTGAACCTCCATTGTTATCCATCACCTTCGCCACAAGCCGAAACCACCCAGATCTCACCATTTTCTCTCAAATCAACACCACCACCAACCACCGCAAGCCAACCAACCGAAAGCCATCAAACCAAGATCCACCCTTGCCGTGACCGAGTCTTCGCCAGCCGAGATCCACACCACCAAGAACCAAGCTTCGCCGAATCCACCGAAACTCAGCAGCCACCGAGGCCGTGACCGAGCCCTTCCTAGCCGAGTCAAAACCGATCTTCATCAACCACTCACGACCGAACAAAACCAAACCAGAGCCGTGACTCAACCGCCGTCACCGAGCCACCATCATCAACCACACCAGAAGCCATCACCTGCAACCAAACTGAGACAAATCAGCCCAGCCGCAACCATCGCCACTGTCTCGCCTGAACCGAACCACACAAGACCGACCATTACGGATCTTCAACCCAAAGCCGCGAACCCACCACAGCCGAGACACACAAACCAGAACCAAGAGAAGCCGTGACCATCACTGCCGTCCAACAACCAACGACCAGAAACCCAATCCAAAACCAACAGAACCGAGAGAACCCACCACTGCCAAAATCAGAATTTGAGATTAACGGTAATAATTTGATAAAATTTGATTTGGTAAATGGTAAATTGATTTGGTAATTAGGATTGAATTGTGGTGTGTTTGATTTGGGAATTTTGAATTACGAAGGGTGGATTGTGGATTAATTTGATTCGTAGATTGTGGGGGCGAAGAGTTGAATTGAGGTGTTTGTGGCATTTGATAGATTTAGGTTGTGTTGGATAATCAAAAATTCAGGGGAGACTCTGTCGGATTTTTCTGAAAAATACCAAAGTTGGGATTTGATTGATGATAATTTTTTAGGGTGAATTTTGGGGAAATTTTGAGTTTTTAGAGGTGATTCTGCCAAAATTTTTAATGAAAAATGGTCAAATAACAATCGTGGTAAGAATCGTAATTTGGACATAAATCTTGATCGGTAATTTTTCCTGTAAAATTTCAGCTGATCAGGTATTACCTTCTAACTCTTCTTTACTGTTTAAGACATTGGGGACAATGTCTCATTTAGGTTTGGGGGAGGGATTTAGTTGATTAATACCTTGTTTTTAGTTTGTATGTGTTTTTATTTTTAGCTCAAAATTTTTCGAAAATACAAAAAAATTGAAAATTTTTCAAAAATTACAAAAATATTTTGCATTTTTTGTGTTTTTATTTGACTAAAAAGGTGAAATTGGTAAAAGATAGCCGAGTAAGGAATTTCCACTCCTGAGACGTATCTCAAACCTATTTTGAAATAAGTTAATTTTTGTTTATTTCCTTTTGAATTATTTATTTGTGAATTCTCCTTAACACTGACTAAAATGAATCTTCATATGTTCAGTTGACAGGTATTATGAACTTACATGGAAACATACGGACATGAGCTAAAATTGAAAAGTTTGTAATATTCCGTACTATAGTTTAATTGGAGGAAACATCTCTAAATAGTGATGGAGTAAAAAAAAAAAAAAAAAAAAAAAAAAAAAAAAACGTCCGAGATCCGAGTTATTAAGTCTGTAAGGGTATTTTAATACCTAGTGCCCTAAAACCAACTGGTTTGGGAGTCATTGGCCCAAAGCTCGTTACATGGATCGAAGATGCTGCAAAAATATATATATATATCTGAAGTCTGAGTAATTAAGTTCGTAGGGGTGTCTTAACACCTGGTGCCCTAAAGCCAACTGGTTGGGAGCCACCGACCCAAAGCTCGCTACATAGACGGAAGGTATTGTATAAAAATAAAAAATAGAAAAAAATCAAAGAAAAAATCAGAAAAATCAGAAAATTATTCCATTACTACAAAAAAAAGGGTGTGAAATCTGATAGAACTTTAGGACAAAAATATTACTATCTTATCAACTGCACTTATGACTGTTGTGGGCAAAAATGAGTTGAATAATATTTTATTAGCTGTGTATATGGAGAATGGTAAAAATAATCGGAGAATTTACTTATTCGGTAATTTAGAAAGAAACAAAACAACTAGTAACTTGGAGTAGAATTTTCACCTGATTAGTCATTAACTTCTTTATTCTCTTTTCACTTGTCTTTTTGCTTTTGTGTGCATTAGTTTTAATACCTTTTTACTTTTGTAAAATGTTTTGGGGTATCATTGCTGTAAACCCTCACGAGACTACAACTCGTCCACTAGGGACACCTAGGGGTTTAAAGGCTTGTTGTATATGCTAAATGCAACCGTGATCCCTACGAAAATGGCTTAGTTAAATTTTATTATGTTATTTTATTTTTATTTTGCTCGAGGACTAGCAAAATGTTAGGTTTCTAGCAAAATGTTAGGTTTGGGGGTGTGATGAGTGATATTTATATCACTATTTCCCACTCATTTAACTTAATATTTTGTATAGTTTCTTGAGTTTTGTGAACGTTTTGATGTGTTTTATTGTTATTTTGCAGATAAATAAAGTTTGGACAGCACTGGAGGCAATTTGGGGCAAAACCGGACAAAAATGCGTCAACAGTGATATTTTCGTCTTTTGCGCGTCGCGACGCTGGAACACTGCGCGCCGCGACGCCCAGCGTGAGCCGAATCTGCTAACATGCGCCTGGTCAACGGTCAACAATTTGAGAAGTTTTGACTTTACTAAAATGTGCCGTGCCACGTGTCACCATCACAGCCGATCTGCTAACATGCGCCGTGCCACGTGTCATCATCATATGCTGCCGACACTCAGACTTGACACGTGTCACCTCGTCATCAGCCACATCATCGGTCAACAAGTCAACCTTGCCACACGCCACGCCACGTCATCGTCACGTCAGTGCCACGACAGCATGACGTCATCAATGACGTCATCACAATAATTGAGTCTTAGCCGCCTTGCCACGTGTCAAGTGAACAGTCAGCCGCCTTGCTACGTGTCGCCTTCTCATCGTGCCACGTCGACAAATCCAGCGTCGCGACGCTGAGATCCTTGGCGTCGCGACGCTGGAATAGTGAAAAATTTGCCTATATATTCAGCGCGAAATTTCAGAATTTTGTACACTCCTCTCTCTCTTGATTTCTCTCTCTAGAAAGAGTTTCTCTCTCTAGAATTTTTATTTTTTTTAGTTTTTAATTTTTAGTTTTGTAAATAATTTTAATTACTTTTTGTAATAATAGTAATTTAATTTTTACTTTTTACTTTTTACAGTTTTTACTATTCACCATGTTGAAGTAACTTTTTCAGCTAAGGTGAAAGGTAATTCTTCTACTATTGCTATTTAGATTAATCTCCCTTAAAAATAATATATTCACTATTTAAAATATTGACTTAATAAAGGATACCGCCAGACTGGTCGGTTGGTAAATTTATTTTTGGTTCCGCCTTAATGGCTGGTTGGACTTAATTTGACTAATCAAGGATACCGCCAGACTGGTCGGTTGGTAAATTTAACACAAGTTTATATATTATTTTAAGGGAGATATCTAAATTAGTAGTAGTAAAAGTAATTCCTTTTACCTTAGCATTTTATTTTATTTTACTTTTCAGTATTTTTATTTTATGTATTTTATTTTTATAGTCCTAGTTATGTGTTAGTTAATTAGGGGTTGTGATGACTTTTAATATCACCGGTTTATAAGGGATTATTTTATAGTTGGGTAATTTAAAGGTTTATTTATTAAGTCTTAAGCTTAATGCTTCTTGTTGTCTGATCACCAATAAGATTGATATGGTAAATCTAAAATGAACTAGACATAGGGATTTTAGATTTCAGCCTTAGACTTAATAGCCCACGATCTTCCTTGAGGATAGATAACCCTTTAATAGATTTCCTTACATGATAGGAATATACCTGTCGGGCGGGGGTAGCCATAATTGGAACTTAAACGTAATGAATCCAGATAATTTGGTTGACATAGACATATGGTTCAATTGGATTATACTAGGTATTTGTGTCTGACCATCGACAGAGGCTTACACATAATTTAGTGTTCCAGGTTAATAAATCAATATATTACCAACTATAAAATAATCACTTCAGCTTTTAAATGATATTAGAATGATTCACAACCTTAGATTTTTGTGTCTTTTATTTTCCTTAGTATTTTCTTTTATCTTTTTATTTATTTATTTAGCAAATCTACAATCAACCAAATCAATCAAGCAATCAATTCTATTCTCCCTTTAATTAGATATTTGTAAATAAATAGATTCAATAATTAATAACAACAGTAGGAATTAAGTCCTCGTGGGATCGATATTTTTATACTACTTGAACGATACGTGCGCTTGCGTTATACGTGTGTGTTTACGCCGGTCACCGCCCCGGGTTCCTTTTTGTACCTTAAGCTCGAGCCCTTCTGTCTGATCTTTCATCCTCACTAGGACCTTGGACTTTTACCCATTAACTGCAATCCTTATTATACCATTCCTATGGATTTTGACTTCTTGAGAGCTGAAAACCACCATCAACATTTATCCCCTAGTTCTCGGTATCAATGAGTTAATAAGTTAATGTCGGGAACTATAAAAAAGATGGTGGTGCATGGACCCAAAAGCTAATCTGGTCTCCTCGGGCTGGTACTCAATCCCGATCCAGTCCAAAATCTCAAGTGTGCTTCATCTCTCGGTAGGTATCACAACTTCACGCTTCAATGCTTCTTGTGAAAATCCATGTCGGGTTCACAACCCTGATCCTACATCTCAACTTCTGGTTCATAACAAATCATCGCTTCCACGTCTTTCTCGGACGAAAGATGTCGATTTGAACTAACTCTGGTTGGTCCATCCTTTTGGATTTTCTCAAAGAAGCCCATCCTATGCCACATTGGGCTGATGCACGCTATTGACATGATGTGATCCCGAAAGAGGATGATCTGCAAAGTCCTGTAAAACAAAACAAAGATCACGGGGGAAATAACATAGGTCATGAGGGAAAGGTCATCTCGGGCTATCACACATAAAAATGGCATCGGTGAAACGTAACCCAGCCCCGAGATGATAATGATATATCGACCATAATGGAATGTTCCCTCTTTGTGCCATCAACATGGCCTCGGCGGAACAAATACAAACCCGAGCCATCAAATCATACCATGGCCTCGATGGAACGAATACATACCTGAGCCATCAAATCGTACCATGGCCTTGACGGAACGAATGCAAAACCGAGCCATCAAATCTTACCATAGCCTCAGCGGAACGAATGCAAACTCGAGCCATCAAATCACACATGGTCTCGACGAAACGAACGCAGCCCCGAGCCATCAAATCACGCATGATCTCGGTGGAATGAATACAGCCCCGAGCCATCAAACTTCTTTCCAAAACCGCGAGGGAAGACTTTAGAGAATAGAGACGTTGTCCACATGTCCTTATCACCTCGAGCTCTTCCTTTCGTTCTATCCTCCCATTTCCTCATCTCGTAAGGTTTCTTTCATCCTCTATATCCATCCCGTCATCGGAGCCTCTATAGTTCTATGGTTTCTGTCTCTTGCCATCGTCCTAATGGGCTTATTACTTTTCGTACTTTCCCCACAGACGGTGCAAATTGTTGATGACTAATTTTCGTTCCAGGGGTAATTTGGGAAAAACCACTCCTCGAACAAATCTCCCTCAACTGTTAATTTGTTTGGTTTAAGGACCAAATGCAAACTTAACAAAAGATGGAAAACACACAGATAAAACAGAGGATTTAAAGTGAATCGGCGGAATGGATCCAACCTACGTCTACTGCCACAAATAAAATGATATTTTTATTACCACCCCGGGTCGGACCGACCTGTCTTATCCCTTTCTTACCCTAAGTTTTTTAGAGCTTTTTACAAATTATGAAAAATAAGAAATATTAATTCAGGGATCCCCAGAACTAAGTCTTATTTCCCTTTAAATAATGCCAATGGATTTACTGTAACTCCCACTTGTGACGTCGGTCACGTTTTCCTGTCATTATTGCCCATTATTCGTACATTATTATTCATTACTCAGACGTTACTGCTCATTACTCGTACGTTATTGCTCATTACTTTGTACGTTACACCCACCCAACAGTCTGACGGCTCTAGGTTTCATGTAGGGCTTATGTCATCCATATATGTGCATAAGATTCAGCAGCCCCGACCTAGGTAACAACCCCGGGTCGGACCGATCTGCCTTATCCCTTTCTTACCCTAAGCTTTTTAAAGCTTTTAACGAGTTATGGAAAAAAAAAAAGAAATACTAATCTTAGGATCCCCCTAGAACTGAGTCCTATTTCTCTTTAAATAGTGCCACTAGATTTACAATAACTCCCACATGTGACGTCGGCCACGTTTCCTTGTCATTATTGCCCATTATTCATATATTATTGCCCATTACTCGGATATTTACGTTATTGCTCATTATTTCGTACGTTACACCCATCCAACGGTCTAGCGGCTCTAGGTTTCATGTAGGTCTTACGTTATCCATACATGTGCATAAGATTCAGCAGCTTCGATCTAAGTAACCAGGTCGAAATACCAAGGTGAACGATGTTGAGCTCTTCCCAGCTTCTTTACCAGTTCGGGTGAGTAATATTGGACCATCTGGGTTATGTCTTCACAGATTTACATACTATCAAATCTTATATCTTCTCATCAGGTCGGGTCGGTCTTCATCACTTCCCTAACTTTCTCTTTGAAATTCCTGAACATTCTTATCAAGTGTTCGAGGGCTCACTATCAGGTCGGGTCTGACTTCATCTGCACAAATGTCACTGAATTTTATCTCTAACATCAGGTCGGTCTTTATTTGCACCTCGTTAGGCCATATCGCCCTAGGATGCCTTTTTATACCTTGAGTTCGGACCCTTCTATCTAACCTCTCATCCTCACAAGGACCTTAGGCTTTTATCTGTCAAGTGTAAAATCATATTTACCCTTCCTTGAGATTCTGACTTTTTAGGTGCTGGAAACTACCATCAACATATGTCCTCTAGTTCTCAGTATCAATGAGTTGATGCTGAGAACTATAAAAAAGATGGTAGTTCATGGAGCTGGAAGCCGATCTGGTGTCCTATGCCTGATATTTAACCCTGATCCAGTCTAAAATCTCAAGTCTGCTTCACTCTCAACAGGTACCACAACTTCAAGCTTCAATGCTTCTTGTGAAAATCCATGTCGGGTTCACAGTCTTGATCCATCACCTCAGTTTCTGATTCATAACTTGGCCATTTCTTTCTCTTGGCCCTCTCTGATCGAAAAGGTTGATTCGAGCTAACCCTAGTCAACTCACACATTGGCTTCTCTGCTTGAAAAGGCTCGTCACGTGCCACATTGGGCTGATTCATGCTCTCGTCGTGCTACAATCTCGGAAGGAAATGATCAGTAAAGACCTACAAAATAAAACATAGGTCACGGGGAAAGCTCAATTTGAGCTATCACACATAAAAATGACATCAGCGGGACGTAACCCAGCCCCGAGCTAATAATGATATATCGGCCACAAGGGAATGTTCCCTCCTTGTGCCATCAACATGGCCTCAGCAAAACAAATACAGACCCGAGTTCAATGGAACAAATATAGACCCGAGCCATTAAATCATATCATGGCCTCAAGGGAATGAATGCAGACCCAGCCATCAAATCATATCATGGCCTCGGCGGAACATACCTGATCCATCAAATCATACCATGGCCTCGATGGATGAATGCAGACCTGAGCCATCAAATCGTACTATGGCCTCGATGGACGAATGCAGACCCGAGCCATCAAATCGTACTATGGCCTCGATAGAACGAATGTAGACCCAAGCCATCAAATCGTACCATGACCTCGATGGAACGAATGCGCACCCAAATCATCGAATCGTACCACGGCCTCGGCGGAATAAATACAGACTTGAGCCATCAAATCATACTATGGTCTCGGTGGAACGAATGAAGCACCGAGCCATCAAATCACACATGGTCTCGGCGGAACGAATGCAGCCTCCAGCCATCAAATTACACATGGTCTCGACGGAACGAATGCAGCCCTGAGCCATCAAATTACACATGACCTCTGCAGAATGAATGCAGCCCTAAGCCATCAAACTTCTTTCCAAAACCGCGAATGAAGACTTTCGAGAACGAGGACGTTTTAGTCATGTCCTTATCACCCCGAGCTCTTCCATTCGTTCTATCCTCCCATTTCCTCATCTCATAAGGCTTCTTCCATCCTCTCTATCCATCATGTCGTCAGAGATGCACAAACTGTCGAATCTGATATCTTCTTATATGGTCGGATCGGTCTTCATCACTTCCTTAGCTTTCTCTTTGCAATTCATGAACATTCGTATCAAGTGTTTGAGGGCTCACTGTAAGGTCGGGTCCAGCTTTATTTGCATAAATGTTACTGAATCTGATCCCTAACATTGGGTTAGTCTTCATCTGCACCTCGTTAGGCCATACCGCCCTCAAGTACCTTTTTATACCTTAAGATCGGGCCCCTCTGTCTGACTTCTCATCCTCACAAAGACCTTGGGCTTTACCTATTAACTGTCATCCTCATTCTACCCTTCCTAGGGATTCTGACTTATTGGGAGCTGAAAACCACCATCAACATCATGTTTTAAATTTATGTGTATAAGATGGGTTAAGAAAATTATATGAGAATCTTAGTCCAATAAAAACTGTTATATCTTATTTATGGTCACATCCACAAATAATGAAAGAATGGTATATATTTGTAAAGTCCACAATAAGAGGCTTAAGAAATTTCAAAGAGATGTTGCAACCCGTTGGAATTCAACATATGAATTGTTTAATGAGTCATTTGCATATAGTGAATTATTGTGTTTTTTATTGTTTCACATATTTGTGTGTTATATCCTTAACAGTATAGTGTTTGGGGATAAATTTTAGATTTGTTAAAGATATTTAATGATGCTACATATACTTTATCTGGTATTTATTTTTCTACTGCTCATTTATTTATTAATTAATGTATTAATTTTCTACTATTTTACAAGAACATGAGAATGATGAATACTGATATGAGTCAGTTGCAATCATGAAAACTAAATGGTGCCAATATTTTGAAAATATTCCTTTAATTAAATTGGTTGCTTCTATTTTTGATCCTAGTACTAGATTACATGGTTTGAAAGATTATTAAGATATTTATTATGAATGTCTAAATAAACAAGTAGATGTTAAAAAAAAACTATTAGCAATCTTCGAGCTGATACATTTTAACTATATCATGAATATTATTAACAATTTGGTGAGAATGCCCCCACACATTCCCAACATACTGAAGCTGATCAATCTAGTACAACAATGTGTATAGGGCAACTCCTACTAATGCGGAAAAAAAAAACAAAATAAAAATAACATACGGTAATAAGTGTCGCAACCAAATTTGATGTTAATCTAACAAATTCTTTTGTGATTGGTGATGGTACAAGTACAACTGTAAATTTGTAATAGTTCCATGACAGAAAATTTCCAATCTTATCATTAATTGCTAAGTATATTCTAGCATCCCCAGTGTCAACAGTTGTAGTTGAGCAAGTGTTTAGTGCTAAAATGAGTATATTAGATGAGACACGGTCAAGCATGAGTTCAAATCATTGGAGGTCCAAGCATGTCTTGATGATTGGTTCAAATCTAAACGTATGATCTATGAAAATATTAGAGAGAGTAATGATTATTTATTCGACTTAACCAAGGGAACTCAAGTAATGATAACTAAAATGACCGACAGCGAGTAGCCGATTAGGAATTAAATTCTATTTCAATTGTAATTACTATACAGTGAGTTACAATTCTGTATTATGTATACAATAAAATAAATTTTATCAAGTCTAAAATTTTATCAAATCCTTAGACTTAGAAGTGAGAACTGATTTTGATTTTGATTCCTAAACCAATTTCGAAAGGAGGAATCAGAAACACCGATTTGGATTCGGTTCCTCCTTCAGCAAGAATCAAAATCGCGGGTTCAGTTCCGATTTGGTTCCAGAATCGAACCGTAGTCAATGCTAACTTAGATAACCGAATTACAATCGTTTTGAATTTAAAAGTCATCCTTTTATTCAATTATTTTAAGGTTATACAATCTAACACACCCACATAAGAACTTTGTATCTTTTTACATGAGACATGAACAATATTTTTGGCATGTCTGTGGGACCCAGTAGCAGGATGTCGCCAAAGAATAAGTAATAATATTGGAAAAGTTTTTTACATATATCATGATGGCGAGTTTGCACCTACAATAGTAGGGTAAACAAAATCGTTTCACATCTAGTGTAACAAATTAAGAGGAATATTACTCCTCTAAAAGTTTACAAGCAATGGACTCAACCCCTGCAAGACCTGATGGTGGGGTATCAACTAATGTACTTATAAATTTCAATGCAGTTGATGTACCTACAAATTTCAATGCAACTGATTTAATTCATATTGCAAATGAAATAATGAAGATGCTAGAAGTCAATCAAGGGAAATTCTTGCAAATCTTGGAAGTTAGTCAAGGGAAAATCGTGCAAGCATAGGAGAAATCATTTGTGGTCAATCTCGATTTAATCCTAGGAGTGAGAGGAATGAAAGATAAATTGTGACTTCTAAATCGGTTAGGCAGGATAGCTCGGGGGGCCTTTCTTTCGAAGGTTTTTATGAGGCAAATGGCTTACCTCGTCCTCTTATTCCATTTTCTCCTCATTCTTATCCTCCAGTAGAAGAAAAATATCAACCTCCTCACGTGAAGAAAGATATAAAATGAGCTTCCCAAACTCATCTACCAACGGCCACTAATTTGGTAATGGCAAGCCTATAACTCCTATTGATCCTCAATGATTCTTTGGAGCCACCAATCCAATCACCTATCCTGCAATTTATGAAGATGGAATGTATGCAAAAAGTGGGCTTGGAGGCATACCTCTAATTTTCAACATAGTAAATCCTCCATAAATGGATTTTAAATATCATAGTTTCGATAATTATATAACTAACTCTTGCTGGCGGTTTAAAAATATTATTGATGAGCTGTCAATATATCTATATTTACCGCTCATTTATCTTGTATTTTATGGGTTACTTCAAGCTTTATGAGTGTCTTGATACGTTTTGGGTATGTTTTATAGGTCTGAATCATAATAAGACCAAGTTGAACTTATCAAGCGAAGAATCGGCAAAACCAAAATAAAAACGGGGAGTATTCTAGACCTCACAAGGCGTGTCACGATGCATCCTTACACGTCCTGAGTAGCCCAGTGTATTTTCGAGATAAAATGTCAAATTTTTTACGCGTCGCGACGTAGCCCATAAGCATCTCTCATCGCGAAGCCGGTCCAGACGTGTCGCGATGCATCCCTGATTCCTAGTGCAAGAAGAATTTCAATTTTTTAAGAAGAAAAGCTCTCAGCAGCCTCTATTTAAGAACAAGTTCATCTTAAACCCTATGAGGATACTTTTGGAGACCACAGAGCAGAGAAAAATACTCAAAATAAGGCAAAAATCAAAGACTCAACCAGTATTGGAGACTAAAGTAGAAGACCTCAACATGAGTTCTTTCTACCATGGACTTCTTTTAGTTTTATTTATGAACTTTTGCCTTGTAATAATGAATTATTTATGTTTATTAAAGATCATATGTAACTAATTCATTAGTGTAAGGTTGTAATGGATCCTATTCATAATTATTAATTCAAATTGTGTGTTTTTGTTCTTTTAGGCTTGTTATTGGTTTGATTCTTATTCTCTGATCTTAATGCATTTTATTGTCTGATCACCAATAGGATAGTTATAAACCCTTAGGAACTTGGAAAATGGAGTTTGGGTCTAGCCTTGGGAATCAATAGTGTATGTTCACATTCTTTGAAGCGATTTTCATATAGGACAGAAATATACCTGCAGGACATGTGTATTCATAATTAAAACTTGAACTTAATGAGTTTAGCTTAAATTGATTATCATAGGAATATAGGTAATTGAATTAATTGAGGTGTTTCTACTTAACCATTAGAATAGGCTTGTAGATAATTTAGTGTTCTAGGTTAATATCCATAGGGTATACTCTAGGTTCTTTTTTCGCATACGGTTTTCCAAAGAATTTTATTTATTGTCTTTTTAGCTTTTTAATTAGTTAATTAAACAACACTATTAAATCAATTGTTTAATTTTAGTAAAGTAGGTCTATTTATGGTATTAATAGGATAAATAATAAGTCCATGTGGGTTCGATATATTATACACTACTTGAACAACACTTGCGCTTATGTAACGTGTAAAATTATGAATAAGTTCTTGGTACTATTATCATGGACTTATTGTATTTTTCTTTATTATTATTAGGAAAAAAGATTTTACTTGCTTAACTATACACCATCTCTTTCCTCTTTTTCTTTTTCTTTTTTTTTTCAGAATAAGAGACAAACACCCCAACGCATTATGAACAATCAATAGCTTAAACCATTGGGCGTGGCATCAGCAATTCCATCCGGTATAGGATGATACCGATAATAGATAGACTTATATATTTTCTTGTCCTACCACCTCTTCAAGTCAACAATTATGACATCAAGACTTGCATCCAGATGATCTAACAATCAGTAAAGTTTGGGGATGGCCTAATGATGATCTCAATGCTCACATTTTTAGCTTCCTGAAAGTTTCACCACTTTCAACTATAATAGAAAGACAGAAGGGGGAGTCTTTCTTCGATTTCCCCTTACTCTTTGAATGATAGGGCTAAAATTTGACTCCAATAACTTCTAGTTAGGTCAATTACTACTTAGACAGACTTGGTCATAAAATTTCTGGCAAAGTACTTCCCCAAACCAAAATAATTAAATTACAGAATGATATCACGTCATTCACGCAATATGTTTCAGAGTCCTTCTATGAGGTATAAGAGAGACACAAGGATTTGCTTCGAAAATACCCCATCATGAGATTGCAAAATGGCTGTAAGTCTTGAATTTTTATAATGGGCTCTCTAGGATGATGAAAACCATAGTAGAAACTGCAGCTGGAGGTGCTCTGATGGAAAAATATGAGAATGGGGGATGGGTACTACTGGAAGAGATGGCCAACAACAACTCCTTATGGCCAATAGAATAAAGCTACCACAAAGGAATAGCACGAGAACATGATGTGGAGCCAATATAGCTGTCAATGGGCACATCAAAAGAATCTACAAATGTCTTAAGTGTAGGGGTTTTAGGGCGGAATCCGGTAACGCAGCGGAATAGTAGAAAATCAAAATTTTCTGATTTCAAAAATTTTTCTCGGATTAATTTAATAAACTTATTTATTTAATTATACAATTAATAAATTATGAAATATCACACAAGAAATCATATTTCTAGGTAATTACCAAATTGCCCCTAAACTTTGTATTTTGTTTATTTTAGTCCTAAATTGTTCAAAACAATTTTGGATGATTCTAAATCATTACTAATATGAATTTAACATGTCCTACATATCAAAGTTCAATTTTCAACAAAAAATCCAAATTTCTACACCAAGGCTGTGAGCCTCAACAAATGGGGAATTGTGCATTTGTCACTTTCAATGTTCAAAGCACATCAAGATGAAATCCAATCAACATAAGATTTTGTATGTATCATATACACATCCAAATACACAACATAAATGAAAATCCCCAAATTTGGAAGTGGTCTTAAACCCTAATTTTTCAATTTTATCAAATTGGATAAATTAGACCAAATTGGTTCAATCCAATACTTCAATCATGTTTCTTCCATTCCAATCAAGCCTCACCACAATGAAACAACTATAGAACAAATCTAGGTCATTTAAGAGTGGGTCAATAACTCTAGAGTGGCAACAAGTTTCTCAAACTATCAAAAGTATGTTTATTAACATATTAGAAGCATTCTTTGAACTTAATACATGCATATCCCTATTCTCAAACATCCATCAAACAAAAACACAAAGAATAAAGAATATAAATTCATGAAAACATCACAAGATGAAGCCATTAACAAGAGGAACATTTTTCTCTCTAATGGCTAGTTGGAAATACTCACTTAAATCCAAGCTTTCTATGATTTTCTTCTTCTTTTCTTCAAGGTTCTTTTGCTTTCTTTCAATGGAGTTTTTTTAGGTAAGTGTTTGACTTAATAAAACCCTAAATGAAAACAAAACAATATATACCAAATAAAAAATGCCTTGGCCGAAAATGGTATATACAAAATATCATGATATTTTATTTTATTTTTTTTGTTTCATTTAAAGCCTTTTATCAACTTGTTACTTTAATCATTAAAATATTTAATGTAATAAAGCAAGTCAACAAAAGCAACTTAGTCATTAAATAAAATATCATAACTTTAAAATATATATACTTTAATTAATTTAATCATTTAACAATTAATTAATTAATTAATTAAATACAAATATATTAAATATATGTATTATATTTACATTAAATATTAAATATATATATATATGATATTAGTCAAATATCTCAATTTGACAATTAATTAATGTGTATTTGAATTAATCCATCATTAAATGCAAATACACAAAAATTAAGGAAATGACTATCGGGTCCCTACAAATGTATTTTTCGTTTAACCTTTAAACGAATTTATAAACAATCAATATTATTTATAAATGTTGCCCTAGTGCTCTACGAGTATATTTCATTAGTGAGACTCTCTAGATTCAGGCATATCCGTCACGAAATCCAATTTTGTGTCCATAATTTATCCACCCATAAAATATGACGATCACGGATAAACTCGCTGAATCATACAGGTCGAGGTCATAGAAAATGTATAATTCATCCGTCATAAGTATCCGGATATATTCCAGAGATATAGATGTAAACGTCAAATCTCTATGGGGATTATCCCGTCGACGTCTCTATTAGCAATCTCAAAAAAGAACATTTAGAACTAACCTCTAAAATGTACCACGGGCCCATGATTTTTTATCTGATTGCTAATCATATGGACTACCTATGCTCTGATACACAAAACTGACGGATCCTATCTCGATACACACAGGACACCCTAAGGATCTATCCACACCCAACGAACAGGCGGATGTCTGATCTAAATAGATCGGTGACGTGACTGCCATCTAAGTGTGGAATATGTCTCATGCGCCCACAGTGGTATCTCAAGTCTAAGAATCACAAGTGCTACTCAACCCGATAAGATTCTTATTGACGTTGGTGTACCATCCATTAAGAATCTTCGGTGAGTCGTTCAGTGTTTATCCGCTATAAACACTTACATGTCTATACTAGTCTCCAAGACTTATGGTTCATTGAGAAACCATTGGAATCATATATTCCAGTATACGACATGTACCGGTCTTATTGGGTTTACTTTACTGGCCAAGTAGTGTAAACCTTAACCAGGAACTGTCAGAGAATGAAAATGTCATGATACAACTCAATGTCAGTTGCGACGCTTTTGCAACAGCATCATGACTAGTCATTCTAAGGTCATTACGTCTTTACCATATTAAAAAATACATTATATTATAGAAACTGCATATATTATTCATAATAATAACTGTTTGGGCCAATTTGGTCCAGGGGTAGTTTCGTCATTTTACTTCAGACCCAATACTGGACGCACTCCTGAAGCCTCCTAATCAAACCCCAAAGACATAATGTCGGCCCAGGCCCGATGAACACCAACACCCGTAACTGAAGGACCATCCAGAGGCCGGCCCATGTAACGCCTAAGTTCATAAACACCATTCATAAATTCAACAGTTGCCAGCCAACAACGGGCAAATACAAATAAAACCCCCCTCATGAAGTCGACCGTTATCACGACCCAACGGACAAGCAATCAAATGGCAATAAAGGCACACGTTACTTAAGCATGTATATATAGGAAATGAGTTTCCAATAGGAGGACATTCAACGTCTGGCTCTCCTACCTATAGCTTTGGGACATCCTCAAGCTCGCCACTCCTGCCACTTACCGCCCTCACGGCATTCAACGGAGTTCAAGGTAGCATCTAACCTTGACCTTCCATCTACAACTACCTTTGTTCATTTACTGACTTGGGCGTCGGAGTGCCCCCGGCACCCACCACACCGGTGGGCAGTACTCCCGCTCACTCTACGCCATTGTTTTGCAGGATCGCTAGTGCCTCATCCTCACGATATCTCGATTGTAGACCTCGGGTGAAAACCAGCGTCTACAATTTGGCGCCCACCGTGGGGCCTTAGCGATTTATAAGTAAACAAATCTTACAGCCTACGAGGACTTGCAAGCATTACCTTAGCTTCCAACACGAGCCTACAATAGAAGTTTAGAGCAAATCTTATTTACTTCCTAATGAAGCGAAGCTCCAGATCACCTCAACTGATTTGCCATTGGCCCCAACCTATTGGAGGCATTTAATAATATGGAAAGGGATAATCCTCCAGCAGACAACCATCCATTGCTTCGAGAGGAAAAGGTCAACATACCGCCCCAACCGACCAGGCACGACGAACCCCATCCACTATGTACAAGGAAATGCAAGAGTTTAAAAAGGCAATTATATCAAGCCTTAAGCGGTGTCAGACTACCAAAATCCATTTACTCCAGTCGACGTGTAAAAACCGTCTCTTGGACCATTCTACACATTTCCTCTAACCAACATTAGAATAACTTCATAGTCCTTCACCATTTACAATCAACCAAGAAGTATTCTCTACCATTTTCTCCATTCGACATTGATGGCATGACATCCACTCCAGACGACGTGAAATTTGATATGAGTGGATCGTTATCTTTTCAGACGACAGAGATGAATCTCAATCTCCTTCATACGACATGAAAGCGATGCCATCTTCCACAGTCGACATTAAGGGGATTACCAACTCCATTAGATGACTCGAAAGGATTGCCATCTCTTATAGACCACACGAAAGGTTAGTCATCCCCTCCAGTCGACATGAAACGATTATTTCCTGTTTTCTATATGAAGTGTATGGATTATCATTAGTTTCAGGCTACATAGGAAAACATTAATCATATCTAGTAGACAGAGGAATTTCATAAGCCATAATCAGGTTCAGTCGACCATACAATTGAACCCTCTTTAGGTCCAGATTTTATAAAAGGTCGTATAGAGTGGAGACTCTCCCAGACCTTTAACAAATGGATTGAAAGTGAATTCCCCAATTGGACCATTATCTTGTATAAAGACACCACCAAGCTCTTGTTTATTGCCAGTCGACTGGACCGCATCCTGGTCTTCTATCAGTCCACCCCAATTTTTATCACGTGATCATTCTATTTGATGTAGACCGACAATATCCAACGAAATCAGGCCCTAGCTGGCTCGACAGCTGGTATCTAGGTCGTGGAAATAGTGCCTCAATGTTTGGACCTTTTATAACGTTTGATGTCGACTGGATAAGGTCCTTGGTTAACATACTGGCTTAATAAATGACTTTCCTCAGCCTACTTGGTAGAATCCTAAGATTTATTTACACATGGACGACTGAATCTAATCTATGGCACTGACATATGTAAACTATCATGAGTTGAACCAAACGACAAGTTCACTATCTTAGTCGACTCAACTGCTCGATCTTTCCAACGCGTCGCTGAGGACTATGTTGAGTATGGTACCGTTCCTTCCTCCACACATGAGGATAAGGTTGAACTACGCGATCAGAGGAGGTCAGGTTGCTTCACGGATTGCTGAGCTTTTCGGTTCGCTGCCTCTATCAAGCCCAGAACCCTCATCATGATCGTTCAATTGGTCGACGTGGTCGCCAATGGTACCATCACAATAAAGCTGTGCGCTTCTTTAAGACGAGACGCGTCTGCCTCTGTGGTTCATCTGAGTAGAGCTCACCAGGCAAGTGGTAGGCAGAGGCTGGCACTGGCTCGTTATCCTTCCACTGATGGGAGCGGGAGGTCTGCGCAGCTCTATCAAACCAGCTTCACGTGGTGCCCTTCACTGTATGGAGCTGCGAAGCCCATTCCTTCGCTTGAGCCATGTAGGGTTCAATTCTCGAACTTGGTAACGGGCGAGCCGGACTCCGTAACTCTCTGCCAAGCCTTGATCAGCTAGACACGCCTTTGTGGCATTTTGTCGAGTAGTTGGTAGGCTCAATTTGATTCTACATGTGGGAGTCAAAAAACCAAGTTTCTATCCAAATTACAATTAATTTTCCACAAGAATACACAAAAGTTTCGGTTGCTACATTTTAGTTATGTATACTCTGTTTCGGATAATGGATTTATGGTCGAAGCATAGCTATGATGTTAACTACAATCAGCTGCAGAAGTTCAGGAGCGGCCTGACTCTGCAAAAACGACAAGAGCTTCTTAGGATTGATAAGCAGACCATATTTGAGCAAGCTCGAAAGAACATGTACTGCTTGGAGGCTTTGTGCAGATCGTTATGTTTGGAAATTCTTTACTGCAGAATGGGGAAGTTTCTCAGATTCCCTACGACAGACTTGTGGCCTCAAAAAGGAAAAAGAATGAAAATGACAATGGACTGACAGTGACAAATGGGTGCCTAGATGACATTCAAGATCCATCTGTTCATCCTTGGGGTGGTCCGACCAAAACACGTGATGGATCACTGACACTTCGAATGCAATACGGCCCATTCGACAGATGAATTCTTTCCTCATCTCAGCGGAAAATCAACTAGCATAGGAGGAGAAGCCTTGGTGCAAGTATGCCACGTGAAACAAACTATCTTAGGGAACTTAAAATGCCCGTTCATGCTAAAAAGTAGACTGCCATGTACCCAAGGAAATAAAATTACGCCATTCCATCTAGAGAGCATTAAGCCCAAAACGGAGAGGCCCATTGATCCCAGTCGGCTGGGGAAAAATTTGCTTAGAGCTGCCTTTCATGGAGTGGCAGACTCATTCGCCAAAAAAAAAAAACACACTAGTGTAGAGCCACTTTCTGATAGTAGAAAGAGCGAATGAAGGGTGAATGCCCAAACAGTATTATGTTAAGCATGTGCCTAGAAAGGCATTAATATATCTCCTACCCATTCACGACATGGACCTCAGGATGTTTAGCATAGACAGAAGCTCCATTGGACACTACAAGAACATATGTGCTGAATATCTCGTTCAACATGATGTAAAGATTGTTTGGCTGACACCATTCGACACTACTCATGCACATACACATGCATAATATTCATTTGAGTTCTCATTCGACAGGATGTAGGCTGGCATCAAGGAGTTATGCCGTTAGACACGACACACATAAAAGGTTCTCATTGCTCAATTGTTCCACTCGAAGTAGTTGAGGTGACAAAACATCTTGTTCAATCCCCATTAACAAGGTGAATGACCATCAACCTGTGATGCATGGAAAATTTGTCATCCATTCCTCAGACAACATGAAAAGATCCAATCAACTAACCATTATCAGGTTAGGTAGTATGAAACATCAATAAAATCCCCATCAGGTTCAATCGACCAACCTTCATCAGGTTAGGTAGAGTGAAAATTATTTTGAACTCCATGAGGTCCATTCCCCTTATTGATATCTAGAAATGTATTGTAGAATGAGGAATAAAGACCCTCATTGACCTACATCTCATTCATACTACATATATGGTCCTCGTAGAATGAGGAATAAAGACCCTCATTGACCTATATCTCATTTATACTACATATATGGTCCTTGTAGAATGAGGAACAAACACCCTCATAGACCTGTATCTCATTCACAATACATATATGATCTTGTAGAATGAGAAGGAAAGACCCACATGGAACTTCATCATGTCTAGAAACACTTTTTCCAGTAAAGAAGAGAATGTCTAGTACATTCGCCAGGCCTAGTAGAGTGTAAAGTGATAACCTTGATAGACATTCATCAAGTCCACACGACTTGCCCATCCCACAGTAGACTTATGACCTTCATCAGGTCTTATAGTATCAAGATTCTCATAAATATTCATCAAGTCCAGTCGACCGGGGACATCCCCCATAGATTCATTTCGAGTCAACTTGTAGACATGGATTACGCATATCGTATGACTCATATCCTCCTGGATTCATCTAGTCCAGTCGACCGGGGACATCCCCCATAGATTCATTTCGAGTCAACTTGTAGACATGGATTACGCATGTCGTATGACTCATATCCTCCTGGATTCATCAAGTCCAGTTGACCGGGGACATCCCCCATAGACTCATTTCGAGTCAACTTGTAGACATGGATTACGCATGTCGTATGACTCATATCCTCCTGGATTCATCAAGTCCAGTCGACCGGGGACATCCCCCATAGACTCATTTCGAGTCAACTTGTAGACATGGATTACACATGTCGTATGACTCATATCCTCTTGGACTCATCAAGTCCAGTCGACCGGGGACATCCCCCATAGACTCATTTCGAGTCAACTTGTAGACATGGAGGGCACATGTCGTATGACTGATATACTGACCTTCATCAGGTCCAAAAGATTGGGTACTTCCCCAATGGCTCTTGTAGACTCAAGTTGATAACTTGACATTTGTTTGGTTCAATTAGTAGGCAGCATCAACGCTCGAGTACAACTACATAATATGGCCTCGTCCCAGGTGACACATGCGTCAAGTACTCTCCAAGCCAATGACTCTTGACTTAGAGAGTATGGGACAAATTGTTTGGGCCAAATTTGGTCCAGGGGTAGTTTCATCATTTTACTTCAGACCCAATACTGGACGCACTCCTGAAGCCTCCTAATCAAACCACAAAGACATAATGTCGGCCCAGGCCCGATGAACACCAACACCCGTAACTGAAGGACCATCCAGAGGCCGGCCCACGTAACGCCTAAGTTCATAAACACCATTCATAAATTCAACAGTTGCCAGCCAACAACGGGCAAATACAAATAAAACCCCCCTCATGAAGTCGACCGTTATCACGACCCAACGGACAAGCAATCAAATGGCAATAAAGGCACACGTTACTTAAGCATGTATATATAGGAAATGAGTTTCCAATATGAGGACATTCAACGTCTGGCTCTCCTACCCATAGCTTTGGGACATCCTCAAGCTCGCCACTCCTGCCACTTACCGCCCTCACGGCATTCAACGGAGTTCAAGGTAGCATCTAACCTTGACCTTCCATCTACAACTACCTTTGTTCATTTACTGACTTGGGCGTCGGAGTGCCCCCGGCACCCACCACACCGGTGGGCAGTACTCCCGCTCACTCTACGCCATTGTTTTGCAGGATCGCTAGTGCCTCATCCTCACGAAATCTCGATTGTAGACCTCGGGCGAAAAACAGCGTCTACAATAACGTTTTACAGTAGTATTCAAAATGAAATACAACCGGGAAATTGGCGCTCTGAGCATCAACCCCAACATTAAGCATACTGTAAAAAGCACATGAGCCACTTGTACAGTGTCTGGATGAGGTCAACTCGCCGAACAATGTGCCCTATATGGTGAGTCTGTAAATTACATCAACAACTTCAATAGACAAAGCCATAACCTCTACTCCAACACCTATAATCCTAGATAGAATAACCAACAAGGTGAATGATCTTCGACACAGGTTCTACATAGGTCGAGCATAATATCGAGGCCTCCAAAAAGACTATTTTTAACGCCTGATACGAGCCTTGATATTCTCCTCATAGAGGAGATAGACCTGACCACGTATAAAGGGGCGATATTAGATATCGATCAGGAAAATGACAAGAAGCCATGAGATCTGAAATATGTTCAATGCACGACAATCAAATCTGGGGTTTATAAAAGGAAGTGTGGGCCCGATAGAAAGGTGAAAACCTTTAAGGACTCATTGGTAGCGAAAGGTTACACTCAATGATCCAGGATCGGTTATGAGAAAAAAATTTCACCAGTCGTCATACTTAAATCTATTAGGATACTTTCAGCCATTGTTGCATATTATGATTATAAGATATAATCGATGGATGTGAAAGAAGCATTCCTAAATGGATTCCACGAGCAGAATATCTATATGGAATAACCAAATAGTTTTATATATGGTGAGACTTCAAACATGGTTTGAAAGCTCAATAAGTCTATTTATAGACTTAAACATATGTCCCGAAGTTGGAATCATCATTTTGATGAGATAATTAGGTTATCAAGATTCATCAAGAACAAGGAAGAATCATGTTTTTATAAGAATGTTAGCGGAAGATTGATAATATATCTTGTACTATATGTAGACAATGTCATCATCATTGGAAATGATAAATGATTGATACAAAGTGTAAAGGCTTACCTTTGTAAGAATTTTTCCATGAAAGACATGGGTGAAACTTGTTATATACTAAGTATAAGGATCAACTGAGATAAAGAAATGAAGCTAATAGGATTGTCACAATCCACGTATATGATAAAGTATTAAAAAGGTACAATTTTACAAACGGAAGGCAGCAAATGTACCATTCCGATACAAAATATATTTTTCAAAGAAAATGGCACCATAAACTAAATAATAAGGAGTTAGAATGTCTAATTTATCATATGTTTCTTGTATCGGAAGTATTATGTATGTCATACTATGCACAAGACCCGACATTAGTTTTAACGTTAGTGTGACTAGCTGATTTCAATCTGATCCGAGTAATGAGTATTGAACAGTAATGAAACATATCCTGAAATACCTTAAGGGTACTAAGGATAAGTTTCTCATTTATAGAGAATATGAGCTATAACGTATTGGTTGTACGGACTCCGATTTCCAAGTAGATCAGTATGATGAAATATCTACATTCGAGTATATATTTAACCTTAATATCGGTACAGTTAGTTGACGATGTTCGAAACAAGGCCCATATGTGATTCCACCACTGAGGTATAATTTATAGCGGCTTCAGAAGCTGCTAAAGAAACTGTTTGGATTAGAAATTTTATCATATAACTTAGTGTTGTCTTTAGCACCGTGGATCTGATCCCAATTTACTATGATAATAGCGGAGCTATTGCGCAAGTTAATGAGCCAACGACACATTCTAAATCCAAATTGTTGGAATATATGTCCTAGAGCTTCATGTAATGTGTAAACATAATTATTTGTGTAAAATAAAATATGCATTGTTAATTTATAAATTGTTTTTATTTAAATCATATATTGTAAATTATCCAGTTTACCCTTGATTACTTATATGTCTTCAGACTTAGTGTATAAGTCTCATACACAAGATGATTTAAGTCTGAAGTTAGTAATCTAAAATAGTCCATAGGGACCAAACAAAACGAGTACTTTATTTGTGGTTTATCTATAGCTGCGATTCATTCTATAATATATGGTGACATTTGTTGGGGCGGATGTGGGGGTCGGATCAGTACCCCTTGCAGCATAAGTGGGTCTAACCCATGGATATCAAGGATAGATATATTTTTAAATTATTTTATAGAATACTATATTCCGTTACGAGTCCGTAGGATAAATCGGGGACCAAATGGGAGTCCAAAAACTACGGAACGATGAAAATTAAGTTTCTGGGCGTAGGAAAAACCGAGGACCAAATCAAAGTCCATAAACTACGGAACGAAGAAAATTAAGTTTCAGCGCTCATAGGCAGTAGCTATCGGCGTGTCGCAACCCTCGGGCTTGGGAGTCGCAATGCCCAATCTGCGAATGCTCAGCGTCGTGACGCCCTCAGTGTCGCGACACTACCCTGTGTAAAATATTGACAGATAGTATTTTTGCCTTTAATTCATTTCTAAATACTTCTAATTTTCTCCAAATACTTCAATAGACCTAAAAGTCCAATTTTAACATCAAAATCAACATCAACACATGTTATACAACAAACATAAATGTATTCTAAATACATATATGCATTTCTTTGAATCAAAACATAAATCAAAATAGAATCCCACAATAAAGTGACTCAAAACTGAAACGATTACCATTAAACATGAAAATAGTTTTAATTTATTTGAAATCACCTCGTTATCCGTTGACCTAAAACCATGACCATCAAACTTGAAAAAATTGGCAATAACTGGAAACTCTTTTAATGGTTTAAAATTAATACCAAACTGATAGTATTAAACCTAAAACTAGAACTATTAAACTTAAAACCAGAACTAGTATATTTAAAATCATCTCATTTATCTATCGAACTAAAACTGTAATCATTAAATATGAAATATTGGTTCTAATTTTCAAGTCATTATCTAATATTTCAAGGTCGATGGGTTTTTGAGACTATTTTTTATGTGATCCAGAGTACAAGATTTGTTTTATTCAAGATTTAGAGTTTCTTAACCAAATTCAAGAGAATATCAAGTTCAAGGTCAAGCCCACCAAGACACTACCAAAATTTAGTCCTGGACAATTTAGGTTTTTCAAGATGAGGCCTCCAAGAGTCAGCATAAAAAAGTTCAAGATCTTCTAGAGAAGACTACCTAGGTAATGACGGCAGAATTTATGTAATATTCATATTTCGATCGTAATTTTCTCATCTGATATTCAATTTTAGTAATTCAAGTTGTGTTAGAAAAAAAACTCAAAGATCTATAATTTTGTAACAGAATCAAAATCCTTCATAGTCAAAAAGGCAATTGTAATTGTCTCTAGAATTTTATATTTATATTTTAAGTTTATGTAAAGGGTATAAATTCATTGTTTTTAAAAATTAAAAAAAAAATTGATTTTGGATAGTTTGAGATTTAATAAAAATCAAAGATGGATTTCTTTATATTTTTCTTGAGTGAACTTTAACTTATCAAAAGACTTGCAATCATTTATGGTGTCTTACCATCTCTGACTTATCAAAACCTTACAAACCTTATGGCATTATTCTTTACAAACGTGAATTCTTAGAACTTTATTTTTAATGGTTACTTTTTTATGCGTGATTTCGTCTTATTCTTGGATTTTTCCAGACAAGTTAATCTATTTTTTTAATTTCTTGTCTTTCTTCTCTTTATTTTGTTGTTTGCTTTTTTTTCTCTTATTTTCTTGCGTCATAGGTCAGTTTTGGATTGTTCTAGCTTGTTCTTGGTGTCTTTGCATGTTAGTGTTAAAAAGATTAAAAATATATATATTTTTTTCATTATTCTAGAATTTTTCATACGCACACCAAACTTTAAACACCCATAATTTTTTATTCAGAAAATAGTTACAATACTCATAATATATCGATTTGTATATGTTTGATGAGACGGTATCGATGATGGATTTCCGAAGGCCGTTTGTGGACATATTAAGTCTCAAATTCCTTGTTAAACATTAGTTATGGGATGAATTTCTTTAGTTGCGTTGGTTTGTGTTCATTCCGGGTTTTTAGTATTTCATGTCATTTTCTTTGTGTTTTTTATTTGTGTTCTGGGTGTCTTTAAGAGTTTTAATTAGTTATTGGTTATACTTGAGTCATTAGAGTCACAAAATTATTATTAAAAAAAAAAAAAAAAAAAGGAACCAAATTAGAATTTGCGATCAGTAAGAAAACGAAAAGAAATTGATAAGATTTACCTTGTGATATTGAGTGTGTTGACAAAAGAAGAAATGTCACCCTAGACCGAAATCTCCCTAAAAGGAATGAGTAAAGGATGACGGCAAGAAGGGCGACGAAGGCAAGAAGGGCGACGAAGGAAAGAACAAAAAAGAACTCAGGACGATCAAAGCAGCGATTAGAACGAGAACACGTGATGCAGTTGATCCCACGATTACAGCAGTTAAGCAGTTTTTCCCTCCACGATCAAGCAGTTGAGACGCACAGTTCAACGGTTGAAGACATGACCCAGCAGCTGCAGGGAGATACTGGGACTGCCCAAGCGGTTTACAAGCTTCACTATAAAAGCTCACTCGTACAAAGAGGAAAAGCCCCGATCAAATGAAGACTCAAACGAGCATATTTTTTATTTCTTAGTTTCATAACTTTTAGGACTGTAATTTGTGTGTTTGCACCCCTTGGAGGCTTATTCACTTAATCAAACACCCATTGATGGGACTTTGTCTCAGGAGGTTTGAACCTTACACGTTTCTCTTTCTCCGCGCGTAGAAAATTGTGCAAACAGTTTTTTGGCGACCACAGTGGGAGACTTGGTGTAAGAAGTGGAGATGCCTCCGAAAAGAAACACTCAAAATGGCTCAAGTACGGAGGAATGAGGACTGGAGCAAACTAACCAGCCCCACGTTCTAGCCGTAATGGGTCACTTCGAGGGTCTGGCGGACGCTAGTCGATATGAATCTATGCGAGAGCTCAACCCTAATGCGGTTCGTGCATTGTTCGGTGAATTTACACAGGATGTTGTCGAGCAGGTCAGGCTTCAAAATGCTCATATCATAGATAAGTTTACTTGGACTAGTAACTCACATTATGAAAATATGGCCAAACACTTAAGCTCATTAAATGAATTGATGGCCAAATGTGTAAACCGTGGGACAACCCTGCCGTGGACTACACCTCCCCCTGCACCAATCAGTCAGGAGGCTGGTCCGAGCAATATCCCCCCACAAGGAATCACGGTCCCTATGACTTCCAAGGGAGGAATAAGTCTTGGGGACAATGGCCCATACCTAGGGCCGAACCTGCACCAAGGGCCAAATATGGTACAACATGAAGTGGTGTTGCCCCAAGGTCCCCAGGTTTCTCAGGGACAAAACCACGATTATGCTCCACTTGTGAGTGTTGGTTTCTAATTAGGTCCTAAGAATCATCAAATCAAGCACAAAAACGCATGAATACACAAAGGAGAATGGCGGAAACATACTCACAATGATCGGTTTGGATGCTACGAAGAACACAAACCTTTTAACCCCTCCTTGAAGCTCGGCAGTAGCTCCCCTTGGCAGTGGACTGCTCGGTTTTGGTCTCTTTGACTCCTCCAAGATTCGGCCATTGAAGACTCCATTGAAGCTCCAAGCTTCAAGCTCCAAAAACAATTCCATGCTCATATGTTCGTTTCCCTATCACCTTAGGAAGACTCAAGGTGTGCTAGCACTTTGATTTTGCAACAAAAATCAACTCTTGCTTCTCTTCATCATTCGGTCAAACCTGAAATGGAGAGGAAGAAATCGGATCCAAGCCGTGAGAGAAGATGAGGGAAAGAAGAAGAAACCGTGAGGTGAGAGAGAAGTAAAAAAAGAAATAAAAAGTGTTTGGTTTTATATTTTCCAAAATAAATTAAACCATATACCACCTTTTTAATTTCCATTTACCAAAAAGTCAAAAAGCAAAAAGCAATTAATGCTTTTCAACTACCACATCAATCACTCAAATCAATTAATCAAATTGCCGCATCACTCAAAGTGACATGTGATTTGACGCTTGATGTGACTTGCGATTTGACGCTTGATGTGACTCGCGTGCCGTATTCGATTTCGAAATGCGAATGCGCTCGCAATCACACTCGGGCTCGGGTTCGCTAATTTCGAATTAACAAATTTTCCGTTGCGACGCAATTAAAGGATTACGCCTAGCGAAATCACTATTCATGTCGCTAACGAATTAATTCTAAATTAATTCGTTCGCCCAAATTAAAATCCAATTTCAATTCCGCGTCGAAATCCAATCTCGTATAATATATCAAATATATTATTTTATCGATTAATTCCAAATTAATCGTTCTCTCTCTTTAATTAATATTTTATCCCAGATAAAATATCTCTGTAATTAATCCCAGATTAATTTTCTCTCTCATCAAATTAATCCCAGATTAATTAAAGTGCGAGTCATACATCATCGGTGAATCTTCGGGAAGCGACCCATAAGATCCCCGGATATGTTGGCAGTAATTACGGTCGTTTGACTATCCGAACACGTAAGTACCTCGTACTACGTTTATACCGATTTACAAGACAAAGTTGGCTTCTAGCAAAGCGCCATGCCTACCCAATTCTCCAGAAATATCCTTATAGGAATATGTGATCTATATCAAGCGTAGTATATCGTAGTATTGCGTATGTCGATCCAGTATCAGATGATCACGTGCTAGGCCTGGGGCTGGAATTGTGTCTGCCCCGTACGAAGCACATATTGGATGTCTGGTAACTAGTCTCTATAATCGGATATACATGACCTAGTCATAATATCCCGATAGCTCGAGCATTTAAGAGAACAAGTTTCGTATCCTATGTGACCATCATCTCCACTATGACTGGAGTGATACTTCCGTCTTAATATCACACCCAACACACTACGATTCTCAATATACCCAGCATTGGCGTACGCAGAACCGGTTAAAGCCCTGGACGACCGCAACCAAAGTATATTGATTGTCGCAAGTATTAGCGGTGCAAGTCTCAGGTTAAGACCAAATACACCTACCCTGATTGCAGACTCCCATAGACACATAGTCATACTACCAATGGGATTCTGCAGGGGTCTATCCAGAGCGAAGCTGTTTCCCGTACCATCGGTAAAACACAACCTCATATTACACTTGCATGAGTATCATATACCCAAATATATGAGAACTATGTCGTTGTGCCCTCACAACGTGCACAAGTGTAATACTAGTCTTTTACGTATTTATCGATGTCCAATCTCGATAATACTCTGACTAGGGATATTTAATGATTTATCCTTCGTAGACTGATACTGTCTCATATCATTCTCCGTCCAGGAACAAATCATAGGGACCTCTCATCATTTATACATCTAGGTGATCTAATCACAAATGATAAAAGTGCAATCTTCTTGTCACATAGTTAATTTGTACAACAACACCATGATCTGTACAAATAGTGACGTTATGGGTCATAATTTTCCAACAATCTCACACTTGGCCTATAGCCAGTCACTCGAGTGCTTGACACCCGAACTATGTATGGTTGGCTCAAACTGCTGAGAAAAAGTTTTCGTCAGCGGATTTGTATGAATATCATCTTGATGTGATTTATTCGATCATCGCTTCGCATTTGTTGAATATCGAATTATGTATCTGGATCGTTGATGAGACCATTAATTCTTTAGCATGTGCTGACGCCTAGCTCAGCTGCTAACAGAACTATATCTAATCTAATTAGATTTGTTATTGACCCAGATTGCTTCTATTGCTGCCTCAGCTGCAGCAATAACCCGCATTTATTGTTTATTCAGTAACAGTATCTTGCTTGGAAGATTTCCAGCTCACTGTACCGTTATTCAAACTGTATAGTACCGTTTGCGACTTTTAGTCGTCTTTATCGGTTATAGGAAACTTGCTACAGTGATCCCAGTCACTTCAAGTTCTCCTTCTCCATAGACTAAGACAGCATCCTTAGTTCTCTAAGATACTAACAGATGTTCTTAACATCAATCCAGTGACTATCACCCGGATTGGCCTGTTTGTGAATCCATATGCTCAAAGCATATGAGACACCAGGTCGCGTACATTTTTCAATGTACGGTTTCTCGGAGAGTATTTCGAAAGCCAAGCTTTCGCTGATAGTTATTTTATGGGAATATCATTTCCAAGAAATGACATATTATCATTATTTTATAGGACAGCCACTGTCAGTGCGCTCCCACTAACCCTCTTATATACATAAGAATCATTTTCGTTTTGAATTAAATCATAAATCATTATGATTACATCAAAATGATAATTCCAAGAACCTAATGCTTGATTCAATCCAATCATGGATCGAATAACAAGCATTATCCAAATGGATTTACCGTGGCAACAGGTAAAAGGTTGAATCGTAATCAACACAATGTTGATAACGATACCTTTCCGTTAAAAGCCTAGCTTTATACGTTGGTATGTTGCCATCCATGTATGTCTTCCTTGAAGACTTATATAGTACCAATAGGCATAATGTCTTACGGTACATCAACTAATATCCAAACAAGGTGATATACATGGAATCCATGTCAGATATTATGGCACTTTGCCATAATAGGGAGTCGATACCTTGTATCACTTCCTCATACGTAGTCAGTTGATATTCCTCAATAAGATTTACAT
Source organism: Zanthoxylum bungeanum (assembly GCA_019454045.1). Lineage (NCBI taxonomy): Eukaryota > Viridiplantae > Streptophyta > Magnoliopsida > Sapindales > Rutaceae > Zanthoxylum > Zanthoxylum bungeanum. The sequence continues at coordinate 127,938 of SKCR01021034.1, read as the reverse complement.
CTTTATGAGGTGAGATCAGAAACTCATACCCTAGGTTGTTTTCTGATTCTCTTCGACATATGTGGTTCTTGTGTATTCGAAGATTATTGGAATAGTTTCATCCTTGATGAACTATTTGTGTTCCATTAGGACTCTGTGCCAAAAATAGTATTACTCCGATTTTCATCGAGTTTTACTATCCTCCCACTTACCACTGCATATCGGTATTCCTCTCAGGAAAACCGTATGGTGAGCAACAATCTAATTGTTCTCTTGTGAGGTGTATAAGTACAATACTTATGGTATCCCTAGGATATCCTACATTTGGCACTTATCCAATTTGGGTTCTTGTTTGGTATCATCCAAACGTATGCCTAGCATACCCAAATTATTCAGGAATGAGAAACCTGGTTTCTTTCCTGTTCATATCTAATAAGATATATGTCAAACAGATATTTATGAAACCTTATTCAAAGTAAAGTTCTGCACTGTTTAGCGTATCCGTTGAAGGAAATGGTAGCTCAGAGCGACTCATGATTAACCTTATCATGTCCAACAAGATTCGGTCTCTCAATTCGGACACACGGTCAAATTGACGTGTTCCGGGATGAGTCCTCTTTGAAAGAATACTATACTCTTTCAAGTATACGAGAAAATTATTTTGTAAGTATTTTCCATTACGATCTTGCCGTGACGGTTTAATACTTTAGCCGATCTGTTTGTCTATTTCGTGGCGAAACTGTGAAAGTTTCCGATTTGTGTTCTTCAAAAGAAACACATAACCATACGAGATGCCACATCCGTAAAGGTCACGAAATATTCATATCCACTTCTAGGCTAGCTAGACATGGGCCCACTTGCTTCACTATGAACTAGGGCTAACAGTTCGGTGGCATTTACACTTTTACCAAGTAAATAGTATTTTAGGCACTTTGCCCAATAAACTAGATTCGTAGATTTATTTGCATATAATCAAATTAGTCCTAGTACCCACTCTTCGAAAGTGTGGATATACGATTCTTGTTTAATAGTGTCCCTGACAACTATGCCACAATTAGTTTCTTAACTGATCAAATCAGTTTGAGCTATTTATTTGTCATGTTATATATTTGAGATATTATTTATATTCAAAATATAAATTATGTTATTCACATCTAATGTGTTTATCTCAATATCATCTTTATATAATAAAACACTTTAGTGTTATAGAATATAAAGGTTCACCCGCAGCGGGTTAAACACTGATATAGAGATAATGTATCTAGTCAAACTAGTTACATTATAACAGTTTCTTAATTTAAGTATTAACCCGAAGGTAGTTCCTAAATTTAGGTATCTACGGTTAAAACAACGACAGTCGTCCTGTTTCCAATTCGCAGATTAATCTCTAATGATGTCAGTATCCTGTTCAAAACAGATTCTGAACATCAATACATATATTTTATGTACCACACTAAGTATCTAAAATCTAATTTTAATACTAGCTATGAACATAATTATGACAATCATATTTGAATTCAGAGCCTTGCTCGTCTTCAATTCCTTCATGTCTACTTTGTCCAAACGGCAGTCACGCTTCCATCCCGTTTGCCACAATTAGCAGACATTTTGGGATATGTCCCTTTATCTTCCTAGAAGATTATAATGATTTTGCCTTTGCCCTTTTCAACATTCCAGTAGCCTTTGGCCAAGCCTCGGGTTTCTAGAATATCGAAATAAGGTGCTGATGAGTGATAAATGTATCACTATTTCCCACTCATTTAACTTAATATTTTGTATAGTTTCTTGAGTTTTGTGAATATTTTGATGTGTTTTGTGTTATTTTGTAGATAAATAAAGTTTCATGACATTCTGGAGGTGATTTGGAGCAAAACTGTGAAATTTGGTGAAATTTGGCAAAAAGGATATTTTGGTAATTTTGGACGTCCCGACACAAAAGGGTATTTTGGTAATTGTCCCGACACCGAAATAAAATTCAAGACATTCTGGAGGTGATTTGGAGCAAAACTGTGAAATTTGGCAAAAGGGGTATTTTGGTAATTTTGGACGTCCCGACGCAAAGGGTATTTTGGTAATTTTGGGCGTCTGCCACGTGTCAAAGATTCAACGAGCCGTCTTTTTTAGCACACCACGCCACGTGTCGAAATTTCAGCGATTCAAGAAATAATAATAATAAAATAATAAAAATCAGAAAAATAATTAAAAATTCAAAAATCAAAAATAATAATAAAAAATTAGATTTTTTTGCCTATAAATAGATTTCGAATTTTTAGTTTCAAATGTACCTCTTCCTCTGAAATCCTTATAAATAAAATAGAGTTCTTCTTATTTTCTTCTTTTATTCAGTTTTATTTACGCTTTGTAGTAGTAATTATATCCATCCATGAGGGGGTAACCTCTTCATGCTGAGGTAATAAGGTAATTCTTTTACTATTGCTTTTTAGATTAATCTCCCTTAAAATATGATATATAAACTATTTAAAATCAGATTAATAAAGGATACCGCCATTCCGGACGTTGGTTATTTAATTTAATCTGGTTAACCTGACTTAATGAGGATACCGCCACACTGGACGGTTGGTTTAAGTTTATATTTCTGTTCCGCCTCATGGCTGGTATATTTGAATTTGACTTAATCAGGATACCGCCATTCTGGACGGTTGGTTTAAAATATCACAAGTTAATATATTATTATTTTATGGGAGATATCTAAATAGTATATAGTAGAAGTTATTTCCTTTTACCTTAGCATTTCATTTATTTATTTTAATTACATTCTGCAATTTCATTTTTTGTCTTTTAAGTTTATATCAGCTTTAGTTATGTGTTGTAACTAAGTTAAATATCTAGGGTTGTGATTAAATCTAATATCACCGGATTTAAAAAGGGTTAGATTATAGTTGGGGTAATTAAAAGAGTTATTTGTTGAGTCATAATCTTAATGCTTTTTATTAACCGATCACTAATAAAATTGATTAGGTAAACTTAAAATGAACTAGACATAGGGATTTTAAGTTTAAAACCTTAGTCTCAACAACCCACGATCTTCCTTAAGGATAGATAAACCTTTAATAGATTTCCTTACAGGATAGGAATATACCTGTCGGGCGGGGGTAGTCTTAATTGGAACTTAACCTTAATGAATCTAGGTAATTTAATTGACATAGACATATGGTTCAATTGGATTATACTAGGTATTTGTAAATGATCATTCGGAAGAGGCTTTTACATAATTTAGTGTTCCAGATTAATAATTCAATATTTTACCCAACTATAATATAACTACTTCATCTTTTAATAGATATTAGAAAGATTCACAACCCTAGATCTTTAAGTCTTTTATTTTCCTTAGTATTTTCTTGTGTCTTTTTATTTTTATTTATTTTGCAACGCCACATTCAACCAAACAAACAAACAATCTCTCTATTCTCCATTTAATTAGATATTTGTAAATAAATAGATTCAACAATTAATAACAATAGTAGGAATTAAGTCCTCGTGGGATCGATATTTTTATACTACTTGAACGATATGTGCGCTTGCGTTATACGTGTGTGTTTACGCGGGTAAGTTTTTGGCTTACGCTACTTGCCTAATTGCAAAGTTTGATTTTGTCTCCTTGAGATTAGTCATTAATTCTCCAAGAATTATTTATTTCAATTTAGTATTTCAAAGATCTAAAATAGATCTATGAAAATCCTTCAATTCATTATCATACATTAAGGATCTAATCCTTAGTTCTGATTCAGAAATTAATGAGTCTACTTGACAAGTATAATGGATTAAGCACTAAAGTTATCATTACATGAATATTCCAAATATCATGTTCCACTTATTTGCTTAACTTTAGGCTAAGGCCTAATACGTTATTTTATCAAATAAAGTAACTTGTTAGTTTCCAGGACCATCCTGAAATTAATTCCCAATTTGAAAAATTATAGTCGTTCAAATACATTTTCACCGAGGATTATGTTTTAAACACTAATCTTTCATTTTATCTTGATTCTAATAGTCTAACTATTTAATCAACGATTTGTGGTACTATGTATTATTTGATTATTATAGTCGAACTATATAATCATATAATTTAAATTAATTAACCTCAATTATATTGATTACTATAGTCCAACTATAAAATCAACTATAAATTTAAATTAATTAATTCAATATATTGATTACTATAATCCAATTATATAATCAACTATAATACAGTCCAACTGTTTATTAAAACAACAATTTTAAATATTAGTCCAACTAACATTTAATTAACGACGAAATAATTTGAATGAGCGCGTATGGCAAGTAATTAAACGAATATTGCAAATTCAATTCTTGCCTCCCACTATTTTTCGGCGAGCCTCTAACCCTCTGTCGAGTACTCGGGAAACCGTGTTCCTAGTTGGCTAGGATCCCGTTAAATATCACACAATCTTGACTTTGGCCAACAAATTGTATGATAATTAACTAGGTAGATCTCTTAGATCAATTGGATCCAATCCAATTCCTAGATCCGGTAGGGGGACATCCAAGTCCGAAACATATATCTTATATATGCCAATACATCCAATGTATTACCTAACCTTTTTCCTCTGAATCAACTAAGCATTGGCTTTGGCACAACAAACTTAGTGATCCCAGTCAAGCGCGACCCATTGACCATGGAAAGCTTCGTAATCAATGTCGATGGACAAGAAGTGGTCTTGAATTTGGCCAACAAACCACAACTTGGACAAGACACTGATATGGAACAAAGCCTTCGTATTCAAACACATCCTCGACGGACAAAGGCCTTGACTTTGGCCAACAAGCCAATGCCAGTCTTGGATCTTGAGAGAATCACTCAATGGAAGGAAAAACGCTTATATTAGCGAGGGATTTTCGCGTGCAAATTGGCAACCAATTTATTATCTTTGTTAAGGTCTCATCATCATACACCCTTAAACATGCATTCTAAACACATAATAAAGCGCATATGAATAAAATAATAATGATATGCGGATGGATACTTTACATTGATCCTAGATCAAATCTCTCATTTTCTCTCTCCCGCTAGCACTAATATTTCTTCTACCCGTTACATAACACTTCTAAAGAAACCTCATTTACATTGAAGGGAATAGGTGAGAAGAGAATACAAAGAGTATAGAGGTGATAAGGCTGGACACGCAGGTCCAATTAATAAATCAAATTTATTACAACAATTTCTAAAATTACCCCACCCATCTAATATCCATCTGATATACAGCATTCATGCATCGCAACCATGTATTCACACAAGCATGTTATCAATCAATCTAATACAATTAATTAATCTGATAATTAGTGATCATCCAATGTTCAAACAACGATTTGATTTTGTTCGAGTCAAACTCGTTTTGCGAATAAGTACTCAAAGTACGAATTCTTGAATTAAATTAAACTACAAAATTAAATCCAATTCAATTTGTATTTATTCTAATTCATTATTTAATTCCAAATTAAATATTACACTTTTATTAACGAACCTTTACGACTTAAATTCCAAATTCAATCGTAACGGTCTCAAAGCCCGATTAACATCCAATGTTTATTTAATTAAAGTCCAATGGGCATTTAATTAATTTCTTTAAGGCGTGGACTTTTGGTCAACTCGGGTCAAACCGAATAACCAAAATCAAATTCGGGATTTACCCCATAAGCCCAGAAATCAATTTTGGCCCATTAGGCCCAATTAAATAATTAAGGTCCATTAAGTCATAATTGGACTTTATGGATGCGGTTTTGGGCCCAATTGGATCCAACCAAATTGGCCTAAACCTAACTTGGTAAAACCAAGCCCAAAAGCCCAATTACAATCTTTAAGGCCCAAATCCAATTTAAACCCAAATTAATTAACTTATAAAATTCCAAATTCCATAATTAATTAACCTAAGTGTAATACACAATTAATCACCCAATTAACATTTCTAAAACATCAATTAGTATAATTAATCAGGCATATTAACATCAAATAGTGTCCAACACAATTTAATCAAAATCAAACACATTTTCATGTTTCTTCATTCTCGGTATATATGGTTTTTTCATTCCGATTCGGTTTCAATCCAATTGAATCCACAATCATTATTTCCCAAATCAATTCAACTCATCCAATGAATCAAAATCAAAAAACACATGAATTTCAAAAATATAGAATTCGGCCAAGCCACAATTTGGGAAAATTTGTCCAATTCAAAATTCAATCCAATTAAACCTCAAATCAACTTTACCCAATTGTTTTAAGTCATCCAATGATCAAAAAACAAAATTACCAAGACATTAGGGCTTATTAATTTTCGGCCAAGCATTCATAATTGGGGGAAATTTGATCCAATCAATTTCATGAAATTGATCATGCACAACTTCAATTAATCAACATCCAAGCATACTTAATCAATCAATTTAACCAAATCATGCTCAAATTGATTTTACCCAATTTCAAACCCTAAAAGTTTCATGCTTGATGTAAGCTCAAGATACCATTGTTGGTTTCTAATTAGGTCCCAAGAATCATCAAATCAAGCACAAAAACGATTCCATGCTCATGTGTTCGTTTCCCTATCACCTTAGGAAGACTCAAGGTGTGCTAGCACTTTGATTTTGCAACAAAAATCAACTCTTGCTTCTCTTCATCATTCGGTCAAACCATAAATGGAGAGGAAGAAATCGGCTCCAAGCCGTGAGAGAAGATGAGGGAAAGATGAAGAAACCGTGAGGTGAGAGAGAAGTAAAAAAAAGAAATAAAAAGTGTTTGGTTTTATATTTTCCAAAATAAATTAAACCATATACCACCTTTTTAATTTCCATTTACCAAAAAGTCAAAAAGCAAAAAGCAATTAATGCTTTTCAACTACCACATCAATCACTCAAATCAATCAATCAAATTGTCACATCACTCAAAGTGACATGTGATTTGACGCTTGATGTGAATTACGATTTGACGCTTGATGTGACTCGCGTGCCGCATTCGAATTCGAAATGCGAATGCGTTCGCAATCACACTCGGGCTCGGGTTCACTAATTCCGAATTAACAAATTTCCCGTTGCAACGCAATTAAACGATTACGCCTAGCGAAATCACTATTCATGTCGCTAACGAATTAATTCTAAATTAATTCGTTCGCCTGAATTAAAATCCAATTTCAATTCCGCGTCGAAATCCATTCTCGTATAATATATCAAATATATTATTTTATCGATTAATTCCAAATTAATCATTCTCTCTCTTTAATTAATATTTTATCCCAGATAAAATATCTCCGTAATTAATCCCAGATTAATTTTCTCTCTCATCAAATTAATCCCAGATTAATTAAAGTGCGAGTCATACACCATCGGTGAATCTTCGGGAAGCGACCCATGAGATCCCCGGATATGTTGGCAGCAAATACGGTCGTTGGACTATCCGAACACGTAAGTACCTCGTACTACGTTATACCGATTTACAAGACAAGGTTGGCTTCTAGCAAAGCGCCATGCCTACCCAATTCTCCAGAAATATCCTTATAGGAATATGTGATATATATCAAGCGTAGTATACCGTAGTATTGCGTATGTCGATCCAGTATCGGATGATCACGTGCTAGGCCTGGGGCTGGAATTGTGTCTGCCCCGTACGAAGCACATATCGGATGTCTGGTAACTAGTCTCTATAATCGGATATACATGACCTAGTCATAATATCCCGATAGCTCGAGCATTTAAGAGAACAAGTTTCGTATCATATGTGACCATCATCTCCAATATGACTGGAGTGATACTTCTGTCTTAACATCACACCCAACACACTACGATTCTCAATATACCCAGCATTGGCGTACACAGAACCGGTTAAAGCCCTGGACGACCGCAACCAAAGCATATTGATTGTCGCAAGTATTAGCGGTGCAAGTCTCAGGTTAAGACCAAATACACCTACCCTGATTGCAGACTCTCATAGACACATAGTCATACTACCAATAGGATTCCGCAGGGGTCTATCCAGAGCGAAGCTGTTTCTCGTACCATCGGTAAAACACAACCTCCTATTACACTTGCATGAGTATCCTATACCCAAATATATGAGAACTATGCCGTTGTGCCCTCACAACGTGCACAAGTGTAATACTAGTCTTTTACGTATTTATCGATGTCCAATCTCGATAATACTCTGACTAGGGATATTTAATGATTTATCCTTCGTGGACTAATACTGTCTCTTATCATTCTCCGTCCAGTAACAAATCATAGGGACCTCTCATCATTTATACATCTAGGTGATCTAATCACAAATGATAAAAGTGCAATCTCCTTTGTCACATAGTTAATTTGTACAACAACACCATGATCTGTACAAATAGTGACGCTATGGGTCATAATTGTCCAACAATCTCCCACTTGGCCTATAGCCAGTCACTCGAGTGCTTGACACCCGAACTATGTACGGTTGGCTCAAACTGCTGAGAAAAAGTTTTCGTCAGCGGATTTGTATGAATATCATCTTGATGCGATTTATTCGATCATCACTTCGCATTTGTTGAATATCGAAGTATGTATCCGGATCGTTGATAAAACCATTAATTCTTTAGCCTGTGCTGACGCCTAGCTCAGCTGCTAACAAAACTATATCTAATCTAATTAGATTTGTTATTGACTCATATTGCTTCTATTGTTGCCTCAGCTGCAGCAATAACCCGCATTTGTTGTTTATTCGGTAACAATATCTTGCTTGGAAGATTTCTAGCTCACTGTACCGTTATTCAAACTGTATAGTACCGTTTGCGACTTTTAGTCGTCTTTATCGGTTATAGGAAACTTGCTACATTGATCCCAGTCACTTCAAGTTCTCCTTCTCCATAGACTAAGACAGCATCATTAGTTCTTTAAGATACTAACGGATGTTCTTAACATCAATCCAGTGACTATCACCCGGATTGGCCTGTTTGTGAATCCATATGCTCAAAGCGTATGAGACACCAGGTCGCGTACATTTTTCAATGTACGGTTTCTCGGAGAGTATTTCGAAAGCCAAGCTTTCGCCGATAGTTTCCCCTATTGAACACATAGGTCGATTTACCCTTTAGTGTGGAGAAACAAATGGTTTTCATAAGTTGAGGTTATTCCACGGCTCACTGTCAGGAGTGGCTTTCTCCTGGTATATTAGCTTGCCGACCAACTCAGTAGAAAATTAGCAACAAATGGAACAGTTCTACAAGGCCGAATCTGAAGTGGCCTTGGTCAATCTGGCAAACCTGAGACAGTTACCAGGAGAGTGGGCCGAGACATTCTTACAGAGGTTTAAATTGGTTCGAGACCGATGTTATGTGCCTTTACCAGAAAAAGAATTCGTGAGAATCGCTCAAAGATGTCTCAATTTCGATCTAAAAAGAAATTTCAAGACCGTGAATTTTGGGACCTCCCCCAACTCATCACTAGTATGGTGCGTTATGAACGATTACTAAGGGAGGAAGAGCAAATGAAAAATTCTAGCAAATGGACGTATTATAGGAACTTCGATTACGAAGTAGGCAAAATGGACATCGAATCGGCCGACTTGTGTTTGGCCGAATTGGTTAAAGGGAAGCCGTACGTTTGTAAAGCGTGGGCCGAACCCCTAGCAAAAGAAAAAAATGATAAAAAGAGTAAAGACTTCTCTTTTGATATCACAAAAGTCGATGCCATATTCGATCAGTTATATAAGGACAAACAGATTAGCTTGAGCGATCGCCACACGTTGCCAAGCACCGAGCAAATCGGCGGGAAAAAATATTGTAAGTGGCATAATGCGTGGTCTCATTCAACTAATAATTGTCTTGTTTTTCGGAATATTTTGCAGGATGTCGTAGAATCTGGAAGAATAACGTTCGAAAAAAAGATGTCATTGGACTACAACCCTTTTCCAAAGCCAGTGGAATTAAACATGATCAACTCGGACCTTACCAAAATGACTTTGCCAAAGTTCAAATTGGTCCTAGATGAAGGACAGGATGGTCATCGTCCAAGCGCCCTGGAAAGGATCAAGGCACCACAAGAACGGAAGGATCAGCAAAACCTCTGGGTACGGTGCAAGAACAATATAGAATGGAGGAGAGAGTTGGAAGATACCTGCGAAAGGCCTGTAAAGAAAGAGCCAGTAGCATGGCAGCCACGGACCTTCGTACCAAGGTTCTACGGCGAAAATTTGAACTTCGTTCAAAATATGAGGATGTTTAGGCCAAAGATTCATCGGCCCAACGTATGGCATTCGTACCGCATGCCGTATTCGGGACATCGTCCAGGAAAGAATTACCCTCATATGGGCGAAATGACAAGGACGCAACTGAGGCGACACCAGTGAAATTATGGCCGTATGATACGCCAACAAGGCGAAATGAAGGTTGCCGCATACCATAATGCTTGTGCAGGAAAGAAACCAGATGAAAATAGTAAAGAGAATGAAGACCGATGGGGGACAACGACTGACTGCGAGAAGCGTACCAAGTTTGATAGACGAAAGCGAGATGAGACAGACGATGAAGAGCCCCCTATCGTCATTCAGTTCGGTAGTATGCCACCAGTTGTGGCTAATCATTACTTGTTGTCCGAGAAATTCAAGGGGGACAACAGTGAAGGGTCTGGAAATAACGAAGATGTTTATGATGGTGATGAAACTGAATTTGCAGCACTCTCAATAACGGATAGAGAGGCATCGGACGAAGAAACGACTGACATAGATGAAAAAATCGACATCATGACCGAAGCACGAAGAATGGGAATATCACAAAATCGGCTTCTCTAAGAATTGTATGAGGCCGGAAACCCTGCAGTCGGAACGTTAGGAGAGGACTTGGGATGATCTTCATACCTCGTCCTATATGGGACGCCCAAAATAAAATGGACCGTCACCAGGGCAGAAAAGCGAAGATTGACCGTCAATAATATTTCCCACAATGCACCAGTCACGTTACCACCTTCTAGATGGGAAACGGGAGGAGAAATACCTCAGACCAACAACGAGAGTGAGCAGATAGGCCTATCAGGGAAAGTGATATTCCCAAAACCACCCCCGCAGATGACCAAGCACTTGCGACCGTTATATGTGAAAGAAAAAGCCAATGGGATACCCATCACCAAAGTATTGATTGACAATGGAGCAGCCATCAATGCAATACCGTATAGGATGCTAGGACGTTTAGCAAAGTCAGAGGAGGACCTCATCCCTACGAAAGTGGTGCTAACAAGTTTCAAAGGAGGGGCGACAACGGCCAAGTGGGTCGTCCCATTGTACTTGCAAGTAGGAAGTACTACGAAAATACTGGTGTTCTTCGTTATAGACGGGCCAACTATGTATAACATGCTCTTGGGACGAGATTGGATACATGGTAGCCGATGCATTCCTTCATCTCTACATCAATGCCTAGTTTTCTGGAACCAGAGAGATGAGGTTGAAATTATACATGCCGACAACAAGCCTTTCGCTGCAGAGACGAATTCGGCCGAGTATTTCATGTACGAAGGAAATTACGGGCCGACCAGAGTTCTGAATGAAGGAGAGAATTCGGCCATTGTGGCTTGATGAGCGGAAAATATATCAATATTTACCGCCCCTTTTACTTAATATTTTGTTTAGTTTCTCGGGTTTGATGAACGTTTTGATGTGTTTTAGTTTATTTTGCAGATAAAATAATATTGGGACTTAATGAAATCATTTAGGATGAAATATGGGTCAAATAAGGGAAATTATTGGACTTGATATTTTAATTTTGGAAATTGGAAACTTGAAAGGGCGTTTTGACGAAGTGCAGTTTTGGAAATTCCAGTTTTGCGCATCTGTCGTATTTTGGGCATAACGTTTTACTCAGATATCGGATTGAGCTGATTCAAGTTCCAGATTAAATAAGACTCAAAGATCTACAACTTTGAAAGACAAAATAATTTCGAATTCTGAAGATTTCATTCCCGAAATTGATGAACCATCCAGAAGTGTGTAGTGTGTAATTATTAAAGTCACTTTCAATCATTTTCAAAGCAAAAAATAAATTAATAAATAAATAATAAAAATTATCAAATCATCACCAAACATGATAAGAGATTAGTGGAGCAATTAATAATGGATTTGGTGGAGCAATTAGTGGAGCAATTAGTGGAGCAATTAATAATTGATTTGGTGGATGATTTGATGGAGGCAAAATTTTGCCTATAAATACCAAGCCATTTCATTTGTAAAATTCATACTTTCTTCTAAGGAATTCCTTAAGAATACTAAGAAGATTGTATCTTGTTTGTTTATAGCTTTCAGTAATTAATTTTCGTTTTCGCACTTTCTTTTCTTTACTTTTCAGTTTTTACTTTCCGCAATTTACTTTTACGCACAGTACTTTTCTTTATTTAATTTTCAGTTTTTACTTTTCAGTAATGAGGAGGTAACTCCCCTTTGCTGGGGTAAAAGGTAAAACTTTTATTACTAATATTTAGATTAATCTCCTTAATTATAATATATAAACTAGTTAAAACCTGGCTTAACGAGGATACCGCCATATTGGTCGGTTGGTAATTATTTAAATTGGTTTTAACCTGACTAAACTGGATACCGCCTGATTGGTCGGTTGGTAATTAATTATTAATTTGACTTAATATGGATACCGCCTATATGGCTGGTTGGTAATTATCATGCAAAGTTAATATATTATATTAAGGGAGATATCTAAAATAGAAGTAATAAAAGTGGATCCTTTTACCTCAGCATTTTATTTTATTGTAATTTTACTTTATTTACTTTTCAGCAATTTACTTTTCAGCAATTTACTTTCAGCATTTACTTTTCAGTATTTAATTTTTAGTATTTTACTTTATGTCTTTTCTTTTATTTAAGTTTTTACTACCTGTAAATATGTGTCGTAACTAAGCCAGTTATCTGGGGTTGTGATGAAATCCAATATCACCGGTTTATAAGGGGTTAAATTATAGTTTGGGTAATATAAAGGTTTATTTATTGAGTCTTAAACCTAATGCTTTTTATTAACTAGCCATTAATAAAATTGAACTGGTAAATCTAAAATGAACTAGACATAGGGATTTTAGGTTTAAGACCTTAGACTTAATAGCCCACGATCTTCCTTGAGGATAGATAACCCTTTAATAGATTTCCTTACAGGATAGGAATATACATGTCGGCGGGGGTAGCCATAATTGGAACTTAAACTTAATGAATACAGATAATTTGGTTGACATAGACATATGGTTCAATTGGGTTAAACTGGATATTTGTGTCTGACCATCGACAGAGGCTTAAACATAATTTAGTGTTCCAGGTTAATAAATCAATATATTACCCAACTTTAAGATAACCACTTCATCTTTAAAATGATATTGGAAGAAATCACAACCCTAGATAGTTTTTAATATTAAATTTTCTTAAAATCTACTTTCGAACAATGTTATTTACTTGTTTTTAAATTTAGAATCGTCACCATTTCAAATCAATCAAACAACCTGTTAGATACTAGTAATCATTTGACCTCATAAAATTAATAGATTAGATATTAAGTCCTCGTGGGATCGATATTTTTATACTACTTGAACGATACGTGCGCTTACGTTATACGTGTGTGTTTACGCCGGTCATGGCTCAAAATGTCGAGCCATACCCTGCAAGTCTGCTAAACGATTTATTCGCGAAAACAAGACCAACCACAGTGGTCTTTGGGGAGTCGACGCACAACAATTCAAATGAAGAATAACAAGAAGAGTAAAGAACAAGCCGCACTCGCGGCTACCAAGGCCAATCTAATGGCCTATGTGATGGAACGAGAGAATGAGGCCGAAGCTCAGGCCGTGATTTCGGCCTTAAGGGATAAATTGTTAGCACACCAGACAGAAGACAGGATAAGATAGGCATGTGGGGTAGATTATTTGCTGGAAGTAAGTCACAAGAGCGAACTGGAAGAAGAAGAAGAATACGCTCTGATCTGTCGGCATAAGGCGAGCATGTCAAGGGCACAAGATGTATTGGACGAGGTAAATTTGGGAAGCGAGGATGATAGACGCATCACTTACATCAGCAAGGAACTAGAGGCCCAGGTATGTGAAAATCTGATCCATTTATTACGAAAATATAAAGATTGTTTTGCTTGGGATTACAATGAAATGCCTGGTTTAGATATAACCTTAGTAGAACATAGGTTGCCAATCATGTCGAGCCATAGACCACATAAGCAACCTCCCCGAAGGTTTGCACCTAATGTTATGCCTCACATTAAGAAATAGGTTAAACGCCTTTTGGAGGGGAAATTTATTAGGAAGACCAGATACATAGAATTGTTGTCAAACATCATCCCTGTCATGAAAAAGAATGGAAAGCTAAGAATATGCATAGACTTTAGGAATTTAAACTTGGCAACACCAAAAGATCAATACCCCATGCCAACGGTGGATTCTTTAGTAGACTCCACAGCTGGGTATCAAGTGTACTCTTTTATGGATGGGTATACGGGTTATAACCAGATCTACATCGGTGAAAGCGATATACATAAAACGGCCTTTAGGTGTCCAGGTTCCTTGGGATGTTATGAGTGGGTGGTGATGCCGTTCGGTCTAAAAAACGCTGGGGCTACTTACCAGCGGGCCATGAATCTGATTTTCCTTGACATGATCGAAAAATTTATAGAGGTTTATGTGGACGATATAGTGGCTAAATCTATGACTATAGACGAACATTTCAGCCATTTAGCAATGGATTTCGAGCGAATGAGAAAATTTAAACTGAAGTTGAACCCTGCCAAATGTGCTTTCGGGGTGTGTGCAGGGAACTTCTTGGGCTTTCTAGTGCATCAACGGGGGATTGAGATTGATTCTAATAAATCTCAGGCAATCACTGAGGCCTAACCACCCCGAAATAAGAAGGAGTTGCAGAGATTTTTAGGACAAATTAATTTCTTAAGACGATTTATCTCTAATTGTGCAGGAAAAACTGAAGTGTTCTCCTCCCTGTTGAGGTTAAAGGACAGTGATGAATTCGTCTGGACCGAAGAACATCAAAAGGCTTTCGACAGCCTAAAGAAATATTTTTCACAGCCGCCAGTGATGGTACCCCCTGTGCCTGGACGGCCAATGAAGTTATACATATCGGCCGAAGAACAGTACATAGCTGGGATGATCACGCAAGACGACGACATGGACGTCGAAAGAGCCATTTATTATATTAGCAGACAATTGCGGAATTATGAATGTAATTATTCTCCAATGGAGAAATTATGTTTCGCTTTGTATTTTACATGTACTAAACTGCGAGCCTACCTTAGGCCGAATATAGTGTACTTAATCACCAAAGTTAATATATTAAAGTACATGTTTTCTCGTCCTATCTTGCATCAAAGAGTTGGTTTCTGGTCATTATCACTATCAGAATTTGGTATACGGCATGAGCCCCAAAAGGCTGTGAAAAATCAAGCCTTAGCCGATTTCTTAGCTGACCACCCATGTTTGAGTACCATCAGAGAAATAGAAATGGAATTAGACGAATGCAGTCTGAAACCATGGACGATGTATTTTGATGGGTCCAACACAACGAAAAGAGCTGGGATATGGATAGTTTTAGTCAGCCCATTGGGAGAATCGTTCCGTTTCTTAATCAGGTTGAACGAATATTGCACTAACAACCAGGCCGAATACGAAGCCTTGATATTTGGGTTGGAAATACTCCTCAATATGGGAGTAACGCACGTGTCTATTAAAGGAGACTCGCAATTAGTGATCCAACAGGTAATAGGAACCTTTAAATGCCAAAGCCCATTAGTCATGGCACTATTAGATGTGGCCAAAGAGTTGGTAGATCAATTTGACCATGCGAAGTTAGAACACGTTCCGAGGGCGAAGAACAAAGTGGCCAACAACTTGGCCCAAGCAGCTTCCGAGTATAAGCAGACAAACATAGATGGTATATATAGAAGCGAAGAAGTTAAGCCAGCTCTGATGAGACGAAAGAGGGAGGCGGATGTCATGACCATTGAACTTGAAAATGATGACGATTGGAGAAGCGAGATCAAAGAATTTTTAAAACAGCCCGAAAGTGGGAAAGATCGAAGGCTGAAACTCAAAGCCTTAAATTACGTTGTATCTGGAGAGGTGTTGTATAAAAAATGCCAATACGGTATGTTGTTGAAATGTATAGGGCCATCGGAGTCTAAAACTATCATGGCCGAGATACATGAAGGTGTTTGTGGGGCTCACCAGGCCGGAATAAAGATGAGATGGCTGATTATACGGAGTGGCTATTATTGGCCGAAGACGGGAGAATCATGCATCTCGTATGCCAAATGATGTATTGCTTGTCAGAAGCATGGGCCCATTCATAGGGCACCAGTAACTGAAATGATCAATGTCATTAAACCATGGCCATTCATAGGATGGGCGATAGATTTGATAGGGAAAATCTATCTTGCATCAAGCAAGAGGCATACTTTCATTATCGTTGCTACCGAATTTTTTAAGAAATGGGTGGAAGCTATTCCGGTATTGGAAATCTCCCAAGAGCAGATCATCAAGTTCATAAAAGAGCATATCATTCACCGATTCGGTATACCGCAAACAATAATGGTCGACCATGGCACTTCATTAAATGGTGAGAAGGTAAAAAGCTTCCTGACCGAATACGGGATCCGGTTAGTGAACACCACTCTGTATTACCCTCAGTCAAACGGTCAGGCAGAATCGTCCAATAAAACTCTTAAAGGGTTGATTCGGAAGATGGTGACAGAAAATGCTAGGCGATGGGATGAATGTTTGAGTTAGGCTATATGGGCCTATAGGATGTCACCGCGAACGAGTACCTCAGTAACGCCATTTCAATTAGTATATGGTCAAGAGGTCGTACTATCAGTAGAATGAATATCGAATCCACTATGGTGATGTTGCAAAAAGAGTTGACAAAGGAAGACTACAACGAAGCAATGATCCAGAATTTGCTGGAATTGGACGATATTAAGTGCGATGTGCTAAATCGTTTAGAAGCACAAAAGAGAAGAATAGCCAAGGAATATAATCTCAAAGTCATGGCTAAATCGTTCAGAAAAGGCGAATTAGTATGGAAAACTATATTGCCACTTGGTACTAAAGATCTGGCATATGGAAAATGGTCGCCTAATTGGGAAGGCTCATTCGAGGTAAAAGATGTGTTGCCAAACGGGGCCTATCATTTAAAAGATTTAAACGGAAGGGTGCATGCTAGGGCGATAAATGGCAAATACTTGAAAAAATATATGCCCTCACTATGGGAGCATGAAAATATAATGTATTTGCAATAAAAACAAAATGCATTAATATAATAATGTATTCTAATTAATTCGGGATGAAAACGTCCTTAAAAGTACAAAGATTAGATGATGTAACGTCCTACAAGACATCATTGGCTTCGTCCTGAAGACCGCCGAAAATCCCCGGGCGACTCTTTTATGGCCGAAAATATCTCCATCATCAGATACCATTCATTTTGCACTTCCAAATCCGCTGTCTCCAAATCGGCCAAAGTCTTCTCAAAATCGATACGGGCCAGACCTTCGTACTCCGCCAAAGATGTATCCACCTCCGTCACTTGGGCGGCAATGGCCCTCATCTTAGCCTCTCTCCTCATACGGCTCTCCTCAATAAGACGCTGGATTTCCTGTAATTGTTGCTCTAGGTCCAGGAGAACTGATTCCTCAGTCACCATTTCATTTGTAGTCTCCATCAAGGCCTGGTGAAAGGCTTCGAGAGAACCGCGGAACGTTTCTTTCTTCGCCATAGAAGAACGAAGCCCAATCCTTTGACTATGTAAATTGCGATACCGAGAGATAAGGGCTGTTATATCATCCTGCAGTTCTTGGAGGAAGAGCTGATCATCTACTGATATAGGCAAGGCATATAGGGCTAGTACACGGCTTAATTCGGAGGAACTACTGTCTAATGGAGAATGTTTTCTGGCAGAGCAGTCTGGCCAATCTCCAACATAGTAAAAGAAACATATTGGCTGATGATCTCCCAAAGGACCTCCAGGTCCGTACTGGCTCCGGCCGAATGAGAGGAAGGCCGAAGTGGAACAGAAGACAATCATCCAAGGTGATCCAAAATGTTCTGGACCGATTGCAGCAGCGGGTCGGATGCCTGTGTACAAAGAAGAAATTAGCAGATGTAAGCTGGAGTCATAAACTAAAGGAAGAGAAAAAAAAACTTACCACCCCAGGCCCAGTATTTGAGCTAGATGGCCTATCCGCCGATGCCTCAAAAAAAAACAAGATACGTCTGCACAAGTTCTTGCTGAAGAGACGAAGGCGAAGGATCTGAAGATGATAGCGGCATGGGAACAAGAAAAGACGGTCGTTCATGAGACGCGGCCTGAAGAGGCGACGGCTCAGCAATAGGGGCTTCTAGTAGAAATACCAGTCCTTCCCCAGGAGATTGGACTAAGTGAACAGGAGACAATGGCCGTTCAGAAATAGCAGATGGTTGAGCTGGAGAAGCAGAAGCTGTCGGCTGATGAATTGGGGAGTGAGGAGCCGAATATGACGGCTGGTCAAACATAGGAAGTTCCTGCGCCAAAGATACATGAGACATCGCCCGAGAGGAGAGGTCGGAAGAGCAGAGGACGACGGTCGTCCAGGGGCCGAAGTTGGTTGCGCCAAAGAATCCGAAGATGATGCATGTGGCGATGATTATTGCTGTACGGTTGTAGGCTGAGCATCTGCCTTTAAGGAGAATCAGAATCAGAGGAATCAGAAATATAAACAACCTCATCTTCTTCATAAATTCGACAAAGTACATCGTCTTTGTACATAGACCGAGTGTTCTCCAACAACTCCAATTCGGCCAAGCTAAAAAGACCGTCTACATCCCTATAACTTCCCCTAAGACCTGTGGCAGCCATTCTGCGCACTAAGGGGTAAAGCTGTTTGAGATGACGCCAAAGTGGCCCGCCATCCGGCCAGATGGGTTCGTGCACATCAGGCTCGTCATCCGGATCATGTACAATTGGCACAGGATCGTCCACAAAGGGGTATTCAAATGAAGGATGGCCTTTTGAAATTTCCTCAACACTTGGACGCGAGCGACCAAATTTCATGGCTCCGTACCTTGGGGGTCGGCTCCGGATGACGCACCAGCAACAGCCGTCTCACCCTCTTCAGGCGTTTGTTCTACAATTGGAGCCTCGTCTGCTTCGTCATCGTCCGATGGAAGTTGAACAACCGGGACAACGTTAGGATCAGCCTCTTCGGATGGACCCTCGACCATTGGAGTTTCAGGCACTGGAGTTTGGGTCATTTTGGGCACAGCAGAAGGTGGTTCCGATCTCAGCACCTACACAAGATACAAAATTTATAAGACTTCAAAATATCTTAGACCGACGTACAAGAAAGACGAGAGTTTCAGATCGTACCTTAGGACGACGAACGAGCGGCATGTCTGAATCAGAGCTATGGCTGGGGGAAGTCTGTTTCCTTTTTACTTGTTTGATTTTCTTGAGTTTGATCGTTTCGGCTGGTTTCTTTGACCCCGCCGGCTCAGAAGACTTAGAAGATATTTGGATGGTGGGGAACACCCTCATAGAAGGCAAAGAAAAGAATCTTTCACGGCCAGATGGCCAGAAACGGTCAAAAGAAGAATGGACCGATGTACAAGAAGCAAATGGAACTATAACAAAAGAAGAAAGCAAAGAACGAGTCTCTGACAAGGAGTCCTCTACGTCAGAGACCGAAATAACTTTAAAACGGTCCGACGAAGCGGAACACGCATGAAAGAATGGAAGAGGCCATCCTTGAACGAGGCCAAGCTGACGGGCAACGAAGTTAGGCAAATACAACTCCACTTCAGCCTTACCATTGGCCCCGGTCAAGATGTCATTAATCAAGTCGCGGCTGCACAAAAACTTGTGCCATATGCGAAGACCTAATTCGTTCCCTTCCGACTGAGGAATATCATGAACGAATGACGGGCTTTCCACCACAGAAAAAGGGAAAAAAGAGGGAACCCGAGAAAGAGTATAGAAATATTCAAATACAACGCGAGGGAAGAGAGAGGACGGCCGAAGTTGGGCGAAAAGAAGGCCGGCACAAGGATAAGAATGATTTGAATCAATGGTACCGAAAACAGGGAAATATGCTCTCAGCCAAAGCTGAACGAGCCACAGAGGGCCGGAGGCAATCGATGAAGCCCCCGACTGAAGGATTTTTTGAAGGACGGTCGATCCACGATAAATGGCGGCCAACATGAAAGATGCCAAGTCAAAACGACGACCATTGGCAAAGTCAGAGGAGATAGGAAGGTAACCCGCGACAGGTTTTTGGCTGGGTGCGCAAATGATATATTTACAAAGCCAATAGTAGAGGAAGGTCGTCTGCTCCAACATCGAGACTGGACAGGCCGATTTGGAAAAGGTACGGAGAAAAGTGGAGTATGATGAAAAGAACGAAGAGTCCATTTGAAGAGGATGGAAACGGAAGTTTATGTAGGCCGAGATGGGCGCACCTAGATGGGCTAGCCCGGTGAGAGCACCGATGTCACGAAGAGTAATAGTAAATGGACCAACAGGGAAAATGAATACATTGTATTCAGAAGACCAAAAGAGTAAGGAGGTAGGAAACAGGTTGCGGTCAAAATGAGGCAAGGCCAATGAAAGTTCGATGAAGGAAAAGAAGCCATTTCCTCTAGAAAGGCACTGGTATCCGCATGCAATAGCATACGTTGGAACCAAGACTCAAACGCGGCGTCGTGTTTGGGCCACATGCGAATCGGGTCTGATTGAGCCAAAGGAGAAATATTAATTGACTCCGAAAATGGGAGACCAGAAGAGGAAGGGAACTGTTGAGCCAGTGGGGCTGTGGCAATAGTGTCGTCTTCAATAAAAATGGGACCAAGCGCACACTGGCCGTAGTTCTCATTAAGGGTATAAACACCGAAAGTGCTCACGGAGGAATCGTCCAGCGTCATCTTATAGTCGGAAAAAGTTGAGGAACTGGTTTTTGGGGCAGAAGAAGAAGACGCCATTAATGCAAGGTTGAAGGTAAGAAAGAATGGAGGTTTGCGAAGAGGGTCGAAAGTAAAGTAAAAACCAGAGTGGGCTGAACCCTTATATATACGGACGAAAGATTTAACCAAAGACAGATGTCGCAACGCAAATCGCCGAAAGATGGAGACGGCGGGAAAATGAAGAGAATGAAGAATCGCCTTGGACAGGTGTTGGGATATGATTCGATGTGGAGTGACGTGTGACGAAAGGAAACACCGAAGTGATGGAAAAAACAGCTCATTAATAGGCGTCATGATGAACGTATTGGGAAAGGTCACGCATTTATTGCAGAAGTGATGGGTTCGCATGGGACTGTAAAGGACGGCCTAAAAAATTGTAGGGCGAGAACGTCTCCCTCAGGTTTGCCACACTCTCAGCATATCAACATCGGCCTCCACTAAATCGGCCAAGCCTTAGCATCTCAGCATCGACCTTCAATAGATCGGCCAACCCTCGGCATCTCAGCATCGACCTTCACTAAATCGGCCAAATACAAGTGTCAACATAAGTCATCCCCCGGAAGCATCGTCCAGGCTATCACCATTATTGATGCGCGTGACATAAGAAAAGCAGAATTGATGTGACAAAACCACCAGACTGCAGGTTACTTTCGACAAAGTCAGGCTTAGGGCAGAGAACCCGTCAATCGGTCAGGTAGCACATGGAAAGCATTGTAAATGAGAACAGTGTCATGTCTTGAGAGTATATAAAAAGAGGAGGGTTAAAGAGTATGCTCCGAAAATAGCTTATAGGAAAATAACAAATGATGTAACCTTTTCCAACCGCCCGGCCAAGGGCCAGTCCTACTCAAAGCATCTCAACTTGGTCTTCCAACCAAGCAAATTCCTTACTGAACGGATGAAAAGGGAAAGAACAGAAGGAGCAGAACAGAGCCGGAAAAAAGAAAAGATCTACATGGAACAGGGGCTATCGGAAATAAAAGCTTTTCATTAATGAGTTGTTAAATGGTATGCAAAAAAGTTAGCTAACGGCCATCCACACGGTGTGAGGTGTGAAATGGAATGTAATGTTGTGGATGGGTTACATCCGTTAACAACAGCTGACCGGGGTCCTCTGTGTGGAGGTACTGCTGTGTGGACCCGCCCCTGGTTGTGGATGGGTTACGTCCGTTGCAACGGCTGACCGAGTTTGGGTACTGCAATCCCCGTTTTGCAGATTACCAGTACTGAAGGATCGGCCGGGTAGTTAGCTAGTCGAGGGCGAGAAAGAATGCCCATCAGACCAGCCCTCAATTAGTGTAGTGGCCTCCCCTGAACGAGAAGAAAGAACCGGGATGGAAGGCCGAGAAATTCACCTCGATTTTCACTTCCATATCAATCAAGGTGAATTTGGGGGATAATTGTTGACAAAAGAAGAAATGTCACCCTAGACCGAAATCGCCCTAAAACGAAGGAGTAAATGACGAATACAAGAAGGGCGACGAAGGCAAGAAGGGCGACGAAGGAAAGAGCGAAAAAGAACTCAGGACGACCGAAGCAGCGATTAGAACGAGAACACGTGATGCAGTTGATCCGACGATTACAGCAGTTAAGCAGTTTTTCCCTCCACGATCAAGTAGTTGAGACGCACAGCTCAACGGTTGAAGACATGACCCAGCAGCTGCAGTGAGATACTGGACTTGCCTAAGCGGTTTACAAGCTTCACTATAAAAGCTCACTCCTACAAAGAGGAAAAGCCCCGATCAAATGAAGACTCAAACGAGCATATTTTTTATTTCTTAGTTTCATAACTTTTAGGACTGTAATTTCTGTGCTTGTGGCCCTTGTAGGCTTATTCACTTAATCAAACACCCATTGCTGGGACTTTGTCTCATGAGATTTGAACCTTACACGTTTTTCTTTCTCCGCGCGTAGAAAATTGCGCAAACAGAGTGTTTTAAAATTCTTGATTGATTCCTAGTAATCCTTGATTAAAAAAATGTCTTAAATGATTTTCTTCAAAAGTTATGTGAACAACCACTCGTCTCAAATTTTAAAATTGTTTAATTGATTCTTGTTAACTTAAGTTTTGGTGGACTCAGTAGTAGGCAAGGGGCTGTTGTGTGAATTACATTCCGTTATGTATAATATGATTTTATTTCCTTGTGTCATTTTTATTTTAGAATCTTTTTAGTTTTTTAAGCCTTTATTCTTTGTTAACAAGGATGGTAACGGACGTCGAGCTTAAAAATGAGGGCCCGGCTCGGAGACGAATTCTCCCGAGACTCATCATCAGCCATTGACTTCGATTTCCTCATCACTCTTTCCTTGCGTTGACTCTCTCCCATCAGGTCACGGTACGCAATCGCAGAACCCACGCTGAATGCTGGTAAATTAGAACCGTCGATTAGCATGGAGCCGATGCTAAGCACTCCGTCGAACCTTCCAGAAGGCCGGCGGATCTGGAAGGCCGTAAATGACGGAGTCTTGGTAGCCGCCGCGCAGAGTGAGATGTTGCTTACGAGGCAACGAACGGTGCCGATTAGGTGATCGCGAAGGTAACCGCCGTCGTAGATCTCGAAGGAGATCGCGGAGGTTCCCGAGGAAAGAAATTCAGGAGTTACTTTGAAGAGAAACTTTTCATTCCAGATTGGATTTTCGGCGCCGGCTTGGTCTACTCGAGTGCGAAGTTTCGTCGAAGAATTGATCCATACCAGTGCGTACGTTTTCATCCGGCGCATTTTAGAGGACGGCGACTTCGAGCCTTGTGCGGAGATCAAGTTGATCTCTAGAATTTGCTTTGCCATTGCTAGTTCCCTCACTCCCGCTCTCTTTCTCGATTCTTTATTCATTGAGTGGCTGTGATTTCATCAATATCGACAGATGGGAACCAAGAAAGAGGCGAGTCATGGAGCGGGCAGAAAAAGAAACGACGGCAGATGTTATCGTTTTGCCTTTCTTTTAACGGTAGAATAGAACTGGATGTGTTCCAAATGACGTAAGTACCCTTGGTTTTGGCGGTTCTTTTGTCTTGGATGGTGTAGATACTTAATCTTGAATTAGAGAGTTAGTCGATTAATTTAAGGGAAATTATCTGAGCGAAATCCGGAAATATTACAATATTTTTGATTTTATTATTTCCTATTATAAATCCTATATAAAGAAGTCATTTTTCATTCTTACCTTTACTCATTATTATAAATCCTATGTTGGTTTTTTATTGTTGTTGAACTCAGGCCTTAAATTCAAAAGCAAAAATTGTAGACGCTTACACATTTCTCGGCAGCTTCTCGTTACTAAGATCTTTCTTGTTGGGATTAAAAACCTCTTCTTCAAGCTCTGCCATCACACTATTCCATAAGGGATAGTGTGATGGCAGAGCTTGAGAAGCTTGGTCTCAGAAGAACCTTGTATAACTCTTAAGGCATATTTGTTATTTTACTGCATTGCTTGCATCTCTAGCTAATTTTTATCTTTGATATGGGTTGGTTAAACTAATGGTTTTCCTTGCATTATGGTGTCAAGTGGTCCCTACGCTATTGGATTGGATGCTTGTTTCTATCTGTTTTTATTCTTGGTGATAAATCCTTGTGCACTAATCATCTACTAAATTTGTTTTTTTTGCCAAGTGAGAATTGATTTTGCTAGGGATCCACGTTTTGAGAGATGAATGTCTTGTTGAAAGAGTTACTATGCTGACGACTGTCTTGTTGAAAGAGTTACTTAGGTATGAATGGTTTCTACATCATTTTCATGTGAATCTCTACTTTATATCTCTAGTGAGAACATCCTTATTTTATGTAAGATGTATTTTTGCACAGCATTTCATGATATTGGAGTCCACTACATAACAATGTTGCTGGCCGCAGGTTCCTATTGTGCCGATCTTCATTACCTAACATAAATATTTAACTGAGGATAATATCTTGTATGGGATGGGAGACCGTTCCAATCAGTGATTGTCACGTGTCCTAATTATTTTAAAATTAGGACACGTAACACCCATTGATTGGATGATCCCATAAAACTTATCCTCATATAAGTTTTTCTCTCAACTGAGCGCCTGCCAGAAGCAACAGTTGGTGCAAGGAGGCTGAGGCTATAGCTGTAAATTGGGTTACCGGTTGAAAATAGTGGTTCATTTGACTTCATAAAAATTTAAAAACTTCCTAGTTTATAGTTGTTTTCAATTGTAAAATAGTGGTTCATTGACCACACGTGTTTTGTTGCAGCTCCAAGAATTTGATAATGGGGGGGGACGAATTCAACGAAGAAGAATCTGTGCTGTTCTGCTGAGTCAAGTTGAGCCTTCAACTTGATAGGATTATGAGAACCCCTTTTTTTTTGTTTTTGTAGGATTGATAGATCTCCATGACTTGATGTGATTGAGCGCTTATTCTGTACATTGTGCAATTCTAGTTTTGATCTTATTTCTACCAAATGATCCACAAATCTTTCTTAAATCCTTCTGAGAATTATAATCTGCAAAATCGTGATTGCCTATTTTTCCTTTAAAAAATAAATCAGTAACACTTATCATTTGACTTGATTTTGACCCACCCTTGGTAAAAGGGAAGATGAATCACATATGAATTTTACTACTCCCCCTCTCACTGACAAGCTCCCCCCTTATCCCCTCTGTCCCTTCCCGAAATTACGAAAATACCCTCTCCTTTAATAAAAAAAAAAATCCTTCAAATTCCCGCCCAATAAAGCCCTTTTTAACAAAAATTCTCTCAAATAATAATATATTAAATACAAATGATATATATACTTATTTCATTTTATTAATTAATTTTTTTTATTTTATAATTTTTTTTATTTTTGTTAAATTTAAATTTTTTTGCTTTGTATATATATAATATTTTTATTTGTTTAATGAATATTACAAATTTCGTATTTATTAATTTAATTTTTTTGATTATTTTTAAATTAAATTAACACTACTTATGTATTAAAAATTATAATTTTACCAAAAATATTTAATTTATAAAATAAATTTTTGATAGTCTATTTGTTTAATAAATCTAATATATTTTTTATACATATTTTTATTTATTTTGAAAGTAGAAGAAATTTTTTTTATTAAAAGTCGTATTGGGTATAACACCAAGTGCGCTAGGATGAGACTTTGGAGGCAACATATATTAGAATTATGTTTTTATATTTTTAAGTGTAACTTTTATATTGTTATTTGTACTCTTTTTTAAATATATATTTTTCTAATATACATGAGAATATTTTTATATACATAAGTAGTGTTAAATAAATTAAAAAAGAATCACAAAAATTAAATGAATAAATTAACACAAAATAAATAATAATAAATATGAAATTTATAATATTTATTAAACAAATAAAAAAGATTAGATATATAAAGAGCAAGAAAATATAAATTTTAAAAAATAAAAAATAAAAAATTAATTAATAAAAAAATAAGTAAATAAGTAGTGTTAAATTAATATATATATATATATATATATATATATATATATATATAAATAGTGTTAAATAAATGTATATATATTGGAGGAGTGAATTTTTGTAAAAGAAATCGGCAGTTTAGACATTTAAATTTTAAAGTAGGAGGGGTAGTAACCCACATCACATATCTAATGAATAAGACTCCTCTAATAAGTATGATATAATAGATGTAGTCTTTACCCCTATTTTTATTTATGTTTTATTTATTTATTAATTTTTTTTTTTTTTTTTTTTTTTGGCATAGAAAGACTGTTTCAAGGATTTGACTCTATGATCAAACATTGACTTTTCAGCAACTATATTGTCAAAGACATAGATGAGATTAGACTTTTTGATTATTCAACTCATTCAAGCAATTTCTTTGATTGAGCCGACTACACATAGAATTTTAGAAAATTTAAAAAACCCCAAGTGGTGCCGCCAAAATGGCAGTTTGAAAATCACATCCAAGCAAAATACCTGCTTGCAGTTGCAGGAGGTTGTTAAGGCAAACAACTTTGATGCAATCCAAGCACAAATATGTTAGAAGGGTTCCTGCAACAAGATTCTTGTGCCAATGGCAATATAGAAACCAAATACCATTGTCCGATTGATGCCTTTAACATCATAGCAGAGCTATATCTAAATACAGATTCTTGATTCAAGAGTTTGTTTACAAATTTTCATGCCCCATTTTTTCCATTAGAATGTACTAGATCTGAAATGATGAAAACAGATCAAGGAAAAAAAAGAAAGACACTGGTTTACATTTTCCATTTATCATTTACAAGAAGAAAGAATTTATGCATCCTTCTAACCAAAAAAAAATTGAGCAGAGAGGAGGCAGAGAATTCAAAAATTAAAAGAATCAGCTATTTAAACTACTTCGAAAGATGCCAGCCACTTAGTATCAATTTGATTCTAAAATCCCCGATGTAAAGTTTGAATTTCCTGTCTCTTCGGGTGGGGGTTTCACATACTTACCTATTACTTTTTGCCGTCTTTTTTTCTTTTGTCTGTTTTGTTTATCTTTGCTTTGCTGCTTCCTCTTCTCCTTCAGCTTGTTCCGAAGATTCCTTTCTTTCTCAAATACACCTTGCCAAACGACCTCACCAGTTGATGGCCATAACCACCGTCTTGTGGAGTGATCAGAGTCTGCCTCCTCGGCCATGTCCTCATCCATGCTTTTTAAAGTGGTGTATGAGAACCATTTGACCCACATTTTACCTCTCCGACTCTTAAACTTGTGTTGCTCTTGCATCGCACCAGTCTCAGGTTTCACGTATACCATCCGTCTTCCACTGTGATATGCCCAAACATTTACAAGTAGCTCCAGCAAGCGCAAATAACAATGTTTGTCCTGCAGGGGTCAAAAAATATGCCAGAATCCCAGTGATTAGGGAGCAATGTTAAGGAGCAAAATTAAAGATTCACCAGAATGTGTGTATTATCTTGAAAAAAAACGGATTTTGTGTGGCAGGTAACCTCAATCCTATTAAAAATGAAATCTTCAACAAGATAAACAAGATTGATGGGTGCATAAATAACTTTCCAGTCCGAACAGAAATCCTATTGTTTTAAGTAGAAGCAAGTAACCTTAGATAAACTCAGATAACACCGGCCACTTTCATGGTGTTCATCATGCATTTGTGCATCCAAGGCATCCACAAACATCCTGCAAATGAACAATAGTAGATTGAGAAAAATATGAATAGTTTCTGATACGGTGAAAAGCTTAAATTTTAGAATAGAGACATCCACAAGCGGTAAAATGCACCTTGAAAACATAACGAACTCCTGGAAGGACCTCGTTGGCAAAGCCCAACTCTGCATGACAGACCATGTATCCCCGCCTTTAGGCATGGGGGGTAGAAATTCCAAATCATGCTTTATGCCATACATCCTCTTCAGAGACTCGGAAAAAGCAACCCTTCAACCATTTATAGAATGGAGAAACTAAGTCGAGCATCCAGAGAGAGTAGATAAAAATTTAAAAAAACAAAAACAAAATTTATACATGGTTGTAGTAATTTTCAACTCTTACTTGCAATTTCCAGCATTTATAGCATCACAAAAAGACCAAAAATCCAGTTGCAAAGGATTTCTTGAATCCATGTCCATGCGAACCCAAAAGTAGAGTGCGTCGCCATGCCTTCGCATTTGGATAGCATTGACTAATGCATTTTCAGCAGTAATAGATAATGATACCTGTTTAAAGCCATGGAGAAACGAAAATTATATAACTGCTTGCTTCCAGCCTTCTCAAATTACCATAAACGAGAGGATGGTGACCAAGCTTCTGAAATTGTATGATTTTATTTACATATGTATTCTATGAATTTGGCATTGCAAAATGCAAAGAAACTCACATATTTTAACTGTAGTCTTAAATACAATAATTGATCCATGTAATGGCGATAAAAAGATGTATTTTCTCTCAGCCAAAAGGCTGCTGATATGGGCCAAGGTTGCCTTCTTGCACACAATAAAACATCACCCTGCTGCTTTCAAATTGATATAAAAGGACATGGAACCACACCTTATTGGCTGTTGCTCTCCAGGACTGAAACCCTATCCAGGAATTCTTGTGTATACTGTCAATCCGATTTGAAATTGCAAAAAATGCTCCATATTCACCAAGGGTGTCTCGGTAGTATGGGTTCTTAAGAAGCGGCAGACGGGAGGGTGCATCAACATCATCTCTCCCAGGTCTGCGGCCTTTGGTGGACTGAAATTATACAGTCTGTGTAATTAACATGATTGACAAAGACATGCGTATTTTATATGATTCTATGAAAATAAAGTTTATAACAAATTAAAATACAAAATTCAGAAAGGGGAAAAAAAGGAAGCTACCGAGTTAGAATAGCAAAAGCAACATGACAAATAATCAAGTACTGCAAGGGAAAAAGGTGCAACTTTTCTGTCAAAACTTTGGTAAAAGTGACAAAAAGTAACAATGCAAAATTTTCATTTTTCAATCTCAATGTATGAACAATAGAAATAAAACTATGTACATAAAATGTCACAATGTGCTTGCTTACTCACCAATCCGATTCCAC
The DNA here is from genome assembly GCA_019454045.1 of Zanthoxylum bungeanum. NCBI lineage: Eukaryota > Viridiplantae > Streptophyta > Magnoliopsida > Sapindales > Rutaceae > Zanthoxylum > Zanthoxylum bungeanum. The sequence continues at coordinate 98,485 of SKCR01021034.1, read as the reverse complement.
GATAAAGTGATCTCTGGTGCAGAAAGGGCCAGGTTCCTTCCCCAAGGTAAGGCTCATAAATGCACAATGGTTGACCAGTCCTTTCTAGCTCCCCTTCATCCCTTTCATGCAAATCATTTTTAGTTCGATCAGCCCTTTTGGCACTTCGATACACATCCTCCCATGTTCCATGAGATTGATCACTTCTATCTTTTATCTGCATAACATACCTAAGAATGTGAAAATTAACAAAGGACAACTAAATAATAGAGTCCAGCGGGAAATTTTCAACCTCAATATATTAAAGACATCACTGCCACTGCAAACCTTACCACTTCTTCTTCTCTTCTCTTTCTAATATTGAGTATCTCAACATCTTTTTCTTCCTTCCAGATGTCATATAAAAATGAGTCATCAGTTGCAGGCACAGGAAGATAGCTGTCTCTTTCAGTATGGTTCAACTGCTGCTCAAACTGGTTTAAAAATCTGTTACTTCTTGAAGTTCTGTCTTCATGTGTTGAATTTAGAAAAGTTTCAAATAGATGCCACTGCCATTCTTCTTTCAATTTGGGAGAAAGTTCTTTGATAGCCTTAGGGAATGCAACTTCTGACGGGAGCTTGAGAACATTTTCAAGCAGCATAGCATAACCTCCAATAGTTTCCAAAGCCATCAGGTTCTTAACAGAACCTCTTCCTATTGAGGCAACATTGCGAGCCAGAGGTGATATTTTCCCATTTGTAATCACTTGCAATATGATGTGGGTCAGAGCTTTAATATTTTCCTTAGGGAAAAGATAGCCATTCACCCTGTCGTCAACCTAATTGTTATTGCCAACACAGTTAGTAACTTCCCTTACGAAACAAAAATGTTCAGCACAAAGATGATTCAGAGAAAAGGAGTTGAAAGAAAACGGAAAAAATCCACAGAGAGATTTTTACTACACCCACTAATTCTAAAAATGTACCCCAAAAGTGAGCTTTCATTTTTCCATTAAATTCAGAGCAACAGGGAAGATGTTATGTATCTTCCAGCCAATTCATTTGAAGTGCATTCACTCAATGCAAGTTATCGGCTTTAGATATCAAATTCAAAGCAGGAATTATCTCGTGAAGTATTTCAGGCCTGACTGGAAAAAATTCAGACCACGATAAAGCCAAAATGGTCGACCAAGAAACAGAATGCCCACAAATGACCAAACCCAATATCAAGCACAACGGATAAGGGATAGAATAAGGTTTGAAATAAAGAAATGATCAAGAGCAGCTATAACGCCAAAAAAGAGAAGCAATCTGCAGTTGAAATCCAAAATGCCATAAGATCATGAAGATTAGCAAGCAATAAATTGAGGTTGAGAAAAAGACATATTGCCCCAACTAATAAGCTGAGTTGAGCTTATGAATTACCTGAAAAACAAAATAAAACAAAACAAAAAATAAAATAAAATAAGGGAAAAAAAATAAAGCAGATGTTGACTCCATGTATTAGAAACTTTTCTGAACCAAATTGGGTTTATGAATAGAAGTCTACTCCGCTGACATGTGTCTCTTAATAATTTCAAATACATTGTTACTTCATAGCATATATATCTGATGACAATTTTATAAAATACTGAAGAAAGAACCGTACATATTTTCTGATATTGGAGAGATCCGGGGCTATAATTGGTTTCCCAAAGCACATAGTTTTCACCAAAATCTCTGGAAAAGATTGCTCCTCAATGAATGATCCATATATCACTACATCAGCCATGTTAAGAACATTATCAATATCCCCTTCAACAGCTATGTGCTTCACAACTCCATTAGGATAATGCAGGTTAAGAGCAATGGCCTGAAGGAAACATGAAATTGTAGAAACTTGGTTAATTAACAAGAAAATTAGAAGACTATCCACAATCAACTTAAATCATGGTCTTGGGCGTATTTAGTTAAAGCCATACCTCAACAGCCACACTATAATTACTAGTTGAGTCCCCGGTTAAAATCATCACCTTGATATGAGAATTTGAATCATTTTCTACAGAGAAGTCTGGAAAAAGTGGAAAAAGAGCACGCAAAACAAAGGCATGCTCCAGCCATAATCCCCTGTAAAGAAATGGAGTTCCTACAATTGCAATGACAAGATCATCAGGCCTATAGCCCATCTTGACACGTACATTATCTTTGTACAAATCCATAGTAGTATCAGCTTCCCATGCTTTAGCAGGAGAACCCGGAATAACATAATAGTTTCCGGCGTCAAATGCAGAGTAAATCATCTGTAGAGAGCATAAAGAAATCAAATGGTTGGTAATACATCCCGACTTCGGAAACCAATCTAACTGCATGAGCATTAAGGTAACTATAGTTCTAGAAGAAAGACATCACAGTTACAAGAGCCCTAAAATTTAATAACCATAATATTGTCTTGAAATAGGTAAGCATTGCTAATAGCTAATGTTTTGCATCTCCAGACTTGCACATTTTCATTCTGTTCTGAGAAACTCTATCCTGAAACTTAATTATGAAAAGTTAACCAGCATACACAAAACTATACATTAACGAACAGTTATTACCGGTAAGACATAGTCTGGGAAGACAACTACAGTAGCACGGTTGAAAACTTTTTTCCAATCATTTAAAAGCTGAAGTTGCCCACTTGAAGCATATTTTCTTGCACGAATAGCAAGTGTTCTTTCATGGATGGTCCATATGAGAGGAAGAGATTTGAAAGGTTCCTGCATGAGACTGTAACAAGTAAAATCAATGATGTTAACTGACTTATAAAAACTAATGCCTTGAACAAAGTAACTTAAGTTCTGATAGGTCCAATCCTGATGTATGGTCTGAGACAGAGAAAGTGTCCCCAACATTAGCACCCAAGTAACCTTAAGCATACAATTTCATTGATCTTGTATAACTAAAACTTATAGAGTTGTAAAAGAACATTCAAGTACATACTATTCAAACATTAATGTAAGAAACTGCACTTGGTCTCAGAGCAAGACATCATATATATGGATATTAAATGGTGAAGAAATGCAGAAAAGAAGAAAATAAAGAATTGAATGAGAACAAATTTTGGAAGTTAACTAGAAAAAGTAAAATAATATTCTTACCAAGAAATGATACTCTTCACTTCAAGTGAGTTCACAAGTACGCCGTCATAGCTGCAAAAATGGATAGAAATAACCAAAAATTGTTATTGTAGTACTCCTGACGGTCCATTCAGAAAAAAAAAATTTGAATTTAGAAATAAAAGAAGATACCCCAATAAGGCATATATAAAGTACCAAAACATCAAATTATCTGTACAATGGCGGCAACATACACATTTTCAGAATTAAAGGATTTCTTGGAAGTGGTTGGATCTCGATTTCCACAGTGATAACACTTCAAGTGATAACCCATGAAGGCTTAAACAATGTTGGGGGTGAAAAATACAACTGATGACTGATGGTGAGGATTGCAAAGGCATTTCATGCAAGTACTTAAACAATTGAACATACTATTCCGTTACCTAGTGGAGAGGAAGACCCTCAATTGTTTTCTTCCTATAATATATAATTATATATAGGTCATACGTGAATCTTAAGTTTAGGACATATGCCAGATTTGTAAACAGGATGCACATACTTTAGCCAATTGACGAAAGTTGCCATCTTCTGCCCAGTTTGAACAATGGTAACTGGAACTCCTATATTTTTCCAAACTTCATGTGCAGGGCCATCTTCAAGAGAGTAAACCTGGAAAAAGAAATTAACAATATCCAAGGTAACTCACAGCCATAGACTTCATTAAACAACCAAAGTTAAGCTTATCAGAAGATGAAACAGCTGCAAATAAATGTCACTACCTGAATTATGTAACCAATCTCTCGCAATGCAATTGCAACAGTCACCATTTGCAATTGCTGTGGATCAACCAGCAGATCGGGAAACACCTTCAAGTAGAAATCAAACAAATCATAACACAGGCAAAATAGTAGCCCAATGCAATAAGCAATCAAAAAAAAAAAAAAAAAAGCAAGCCCATCAACACAGTCAGTAAATATGAGCTAATAATGAAGGACTACTGACCAATGCAAGCTGGGGCTTTCTATAACCAAAACGGTGCAGTTTCCTATGAAAAACAGAAGTCAAATTCAAATCTTTATCTTCAGTTTGAAATTTTTCCATAAGCTTTAAAGGCTTAAATGTAACATCTTCTCCAAAATCCAACAGACCCATCTCCTTCAAGAACAAAAAATCTGCAGGAACTTTATCAAAATCCTGCAACGAATCTTGAGATTCATCCATCACTGACCCAGGTAAAAACATCTGAAAAATAACCACAAAGAACAAGAAAACAGCCACAGTGCAAATCCATAGAAAATAATCAAGCTTCTTGAAAAACAAGAAACGCGAGAATCTCGATCTGTTTCTTTGCAAGAACGAATGTTGCCTCTCAATTCTTGATGAAGAATATGAACGGCCAAGATTGTCCCTTTTCAATGGAGGAGCCACAAGCCCACTCTCTAATAAGGAACCCATTTCACATTTCCATCAAAATTAACGAAGAAAATCAATAAAAGACTCTCAAAAACTGGAATCTTTTATAATTAAATGTAAAGATTGGAGACACTAGACAGTGTATGTGTGTATCTGCTGGGAGATGATAGCTTGTACAGCGAGTGAAGATGACGTGGCGTTTGGCTGTTACGGATTTGTTTCGGACTTATGAATTGAATAAAAAATTTAACAGATTTTTATAGACGAAAGATTTGGAAGAACCACGGGATTTATCATTTATGTGAATGATGAATCTTTAAAAAAATAAATAAAAATGAAAGCACAAAATTGCTTCCTTGCTTGCGAGCTCCAAACACGGGGGAGAATCTAAGATTTATCTCGTGGCTTGCCCTTTTACTAATTGTTTAGATTATTAAATGCACCATAACTTAGTCATGTGTGATATGATATCGTATTTTATGATATTTTATTGTAATTATCATTATTATATTTGAGAGAATGGTATAATATGATATGATTAAATAATCCGTTTTTTTTTTCTGCTAGTATCGTGTGATTATAAAAATGATAAAATGATTAAAATGCTCTCAAATATTTCTTATGCTTTGTGGAAATTGAGTCAGTTATACCCTCAAACATGTTTGGGAAGACCTGTTAACTATTTTTGTTTATTAATATAATATATTTAATATGTTAGAATTAACATTTTAAAATTTTATTAATGATATTTTAGGAATACAAAATTATAAAATCATGATAAACCACCAAATCCATTATTTAAAAAACTCTCTAATATTCATGATTTTCAAATCATGAGATTATAATGAGAAATCATATCATGAACATGAAAGTCAAAACAAACAACAATTTAAACTATATCATAATATATGAAACCATGACAACCCATGAAACAAACAAAGTATAAAAGTGTTTGATTTTCTTTTTATTATTATTTATTTATTTAAACGATGAAAAAAGAAAATTAGAAATTAGTGTCGGTTATAATTATGTCACCTTCAAAGAAGGTACAATGTGATTAATTAATCCTTACTAGTTGATAATTACTTGCATGATGTGCGACTCGTCTTATTATGAACAAATATGATAGATATCAGTGTAAAAAATAAAATTAATTAAGATCATAAATTCAATTATAGTTATCCAAACAATGCAATTCTTTAACATTCTCTCAAATTAACATATGTGTCTTCTAACTTATTTCACTTTATAGCTTTTTATTGTTGGAGAACAAAAATCTTGAGTGATACGCGACTCATCTTATTATAGTGTGCAAGCATGTCCGGCCGAACATAGTATACGTCCGGCCGGAGATACTGTATTAAAAACAGAATCTCAGATGCGCATAAATATTAAAAAGGGTTCCCTCAGGTCGTACATTTTTTTGTGTTGGCTCAGAAAGACGTCTTTGAATGCCTAGGTTGTTGCTTACATGCTTGCTAGAAGGAGAGAAATTCCAATGAGTTTGCAAGTTCTTTTCACAAGTTTTTCTCTCTAAATTTGCAGGATCACGATATGGCAGGGTGTTTGTAGATCAGAGTTTGCGTCCTTTCTCAAAAATTGTCCCACATTTTTATAGTGTGGGGCTTAGGCTCTGAAAATGGAAGGGAATCAGTGATTCTCTCCCTATCTGCAGTGATTGTCAATCTGCATCGTTAGCTACAACTCAATTTATAATCAGTCAAATTTATATCTTGAGATATATGTCCGGCCGCACTTAATCAGGTTCGTGATTTCAATAATTGAATATTTATACAGTTGATGAAAGCTCGATACATGTCCGACAGGACATGTATTTTGAATTTTAATCCGACCGGACATGTATTTTGAATTACATGTTCGGCTGGACATCAATCAGATCTCGTGATTGCAGGGATTGACAATCAACACGCTCACCGAAAACTGTTCTATGTCCGACTGGATCTAGGATTTCAGGTGTATATTTGGACGGTCTTTCTGGTCTAAGAGAAGGTAGGTAGGGCATAGGTGATATCAGACTAGTATTTGGCTGTGTTTCTTGAATTCCCTGGAGTTCATTCCCTCCCAGCATTCATCCTTGCAACTTCCCAAGCTTTCAGAAAGTGTCCACATAAGAGACTCATCATCGGGTTGTACCATAAAAATACAATGTCTACAATATTAGTGTCATAATTCGTAGAAATTTGAATTTGAATTTTTAAATTTTAAATTTCAGTGGAATTATATATTTGGTGGAAAATCTGATAATTTTTTTTGCTGGAATATTATTTAATTATTTTTATAGGATTTAATATCAATATAAATCATATTAATCAATAATACACCATTAAAAATAATTAAAGAAACTTAAAATTAACATAAATATTAAAGTAATATATACTAAAGTAATAATTACTACAAACAAACCACTAATCTAAGAAAGTTAAACAACAAACTAATAATTCATTAGTTCATACAATATGAAACTGTTAATTTAACAAAAAAAATTAATAAATTAAAGAACATGATACAACTTAATATTAAGACATCATTTGAAACGAATATGACTTTAATTAACGTATTTTCAATAATTAACAATCTTGGAAAAAGAAATTTTGGAGGAGTTCGGAAAATAAAATATTATAGGTGGAAGAATGTGAAAAATTAAACATTAATGACTCATTTTAAATATTAGTAACGCATTTTAAATATTAATAATTCATATGCTTATATGGATAGTCTCCAAGCTAAGGACACTTGCGTGAACAGCCAAAGAAGAAACTTATTTCTCAGTTTTTATATATTAAATAGATATTCCAATATCATTTATATGATTATGTAATTTTTTATTATTATTATAAGATTCTGATATTTTGGGATGCTTATTTTGACACAGTTTTCCGAAATTATCAAAATTAGACATTTTTAAATTTAAAATACTAAATTTAGATATTTTTGTTTGAGCATATAAATTTTTTCATTTTACAAATGAGCAAATACACGTCCCTTAGACAAAAACACACTTCTCATTCACATGACACAACAAATTAAATAAAAATATAATATAATATAATATAAAAGATAGAAACGCTTGGGTTACTTATAAGAAGCGTTTAGATTATATTTATCAGCTAGACTTCCTCTGAAAAACTTCCTTTAAGAAGGTTTCCATGTGGCTTTAGTGTTTTGACGTCCTAAATAGGACAGTGCCATGAGTATTATTATTCAAGTTCCTCTTCCAAACATGAGATGGCAGATAAAGATCTTCTCTATTATATGCATATACTACCTTTTTCAAAATTTTATCTTTAAGAGGTCTTGAATAGAAAGATGGACTATCAGGGGGTCTTGTAAGATGCTTGACTTAGAATAGTTTTGTCATTCAGTGAAGCTGGTAGGCGGTGTCAATGATGCTAACTTCCTCATGTTGTGACGTGTCCATTTGTATCATGAGATTTTCAATAGGATCACACAGTTTCTCTTGTTTAACTCTTTGTTCCACTCTTTCCTCATAGATCCACTCAATGAACGGAGGGTTTTCTAGATAAATTCTAGACTCATTTTACTTAGGTTCTTGAATGGACATCTCAGTCTCTGTATACAGCTCTGACTCTCTGTATTATAATGTCCTTGCAATTCTCTTGATTTCATGGGCCTTTTGCAGTGTCACATGGTAATATCTTTTGTGCTATATAGCTCTGATTGTTGGCTAGTTGTCTCATTTTGGCATCTAGTATTTTCAAGGATGTCGCCTGACTCTGAATTAATGCTTCAAGCCTGGCCGTATTTCTCAAATTCTTGACCTATTGGTTTACCAATTACATAAGCAGATTGACACGCTCAAAAGTGGTTCTTTACTCCCAAGTATAAGAGTGTCGAAGTAATAAAATAACCCGGTAAGTCCGATGTCGATCCACATGGAATAGATTTAGTAAAACAGAATGATAAGTATAGCGAAAAGAAAAAGGTTTGATTTGTTGAAGTAGTTGTAAACTTTTAGGTTAAAAAACAATAATAAAATAAAATGTTGGAGTTATGGGACCACTTTTAATATTTCAAATCTAGAAATCTCGCTTTATTATAATATATAAATTGTCCTTGTTACCCAATTAATTTATCTCAAGAATTAATTATGCCAAAACATATAAAACCAACCATATATGTGGTGTTCATTTCTGTCGATAACAAGTCAAGTTAGGTACTTAGTTATGCCAAAACATGTAAAACTAAAAATATAGGCGGTAGCCATACAAAACCAGCCATATAGGCGGTAGCAAGATATGTCAATAACTAATCCAGATTAAAATCAAGTTTTAATCATTAGATTTCAATTTATTTATTATAATATAAGCGAGATTGATCTAAGTTTTCATTATAAAAGCTTCACCATTTACCCCAGCAAAAAGAAATTAGATAATTATTTTGTAATTAAAAACACTTGTAATTTTATTACTGAAAGAAAAAGACATTACAGAAAGCTTAAATAAATAAACACACAAGACACTCTCTTCCCAAAAATCTATAGAGAATTCTGAAAGAAAGTATGAAAAATTCATCTGTAGGAAGCTTCGATTTATAGGCAAAATTCCATCTACGCGGATGCCAGCTGTAGACACGTGTTGGAAGATGAGGGTGTCGCGACGCTAAAGTCCTGCGTGTCACGACGCGATAGTGGTGCCCGCGGTGTCTTTGTCTTCATGGGAGCGTCGCGACGCTAAGTCCTTGTGCGTCGCGATGCGCCTATTGATTTTCCGTTTTTATCCTTTTCCAAGTTTGATTTTTTTCCTGTCGAGCTTCCGAGCAGTATTTTACCAACCAAATAAAAAAATACAAAATAAAAATATACAAAATATAATGTAAAATATTATTTCACATATGTGTCAAATTAAGGGGATTAGTGAAACTATGAGTGTTAAATGATTGATTTTTCGTATAATAAATATGCACTTTTTAGTGTTCATCACAGATCCTCTTCGGATGGTTCTGGTTCTTGAGGAAATTCTTGAGCTTGTGGTGGATAAAAGAGATATAATGGTTTAGTGGGATATGCATTACATTTATTTTTTGTCATGTAAAATTATGATGGTTTTCCCATCCTGAATTGTAGTTGAATGTACAATGGTCACTAGGGTGGTTGCTCCCAAATATCTCACAACTCATCATTGTGTTCTGAAATACTTGAGCATTCAATACGCCAAGCATTTCATAAAATCCTGTCAACAAATACTTTGTCTGCAAGACTTCAAATTTTTTATAAATATCTCCCAACATGTATTTTATCCCACTAAGATATGGTGCAACATAATCTCTAAAAGCTCTTCGTTCTCTCGTCGCCCATTGGTACTTCATTATTTGGAACACCTAAAAATAAAAAGAAACTAAAGTAGTAATAATAATAATAAAAGAAGGTCTAACTAAGACTAAGATTGATTACTTTAATACTAACAAAAATAAACAATTCTCTGGCAACACCGTTAAAAACTTGATCGTGATTTTGTATAGCACACAAGCGCACATATCATACAAGTAATATAAAAATATCGATCACAAGAGGATTTTTTAATAATGTCGAATATTGGAGTTTTGTCAATCCTAACCTTATTTAGATTAATGATTTTCAAGAAAGAGGTATTAGCTACTAGACCAAAAGAAAAGAAGAGAAAATTTAAATAAGAGAAAGTAGTAAGGTAAAAATAACCTAGGGTCACAACTAAGGATGGCAATGGGCCGGGCTTTGATAAGCCCGACCCCAGCCTGGCCCGTAAAATTTTAGCCCAGGCCTGGGAAAAGCCCGGCCCGACTCAGGCCCGGGCTTTATCCGGTCCAGTTTTTTAATAATAAATATATATATATATATATATATATATATATATATAATTTATTATATAAATATTAATATATATATATATATATAATTTATTATATATATATTAATATATATATATATATTTTTTTTTAAAGCTCGGGTCCGAGCTTATTATGTTGAGCTCGGTACGGCCTGGCCTTGGATTTTTTGACCCCAGGCGGGCCGGACCGGGCCCGGGCTTTTCTATCATCCCTAGTCACAACTTTCCCATAATAAGTCCTTAAATCTTTCTCATTTCCTTATAATTGGTCAACTACAATGAATTATTAACCTATAATACAAAGTTATCTACAAGCCTCTTCCGATGATCGAGTGGAAACGTCCAATTTAGTTCATTTACCTATATTCCTATGATAATTAATCTAAGTCAAACTCATTATAATCAGGTTCTAATTATGACTATGCATGTCTTGCATGTATATTCCCATCATGCATAGAAATCTATTCAATTGAATGAGATCACATTGATGAGTGGTAAATGTATCATTATTACCCACTCATTTGACCTAATATTTTGTATAGTTTCTTGAGTTGTATGAATATTTTGATGTGTTTTGTGTTATTTTGTAGATAAATAAAGTTTCAGGACATTCTGGAGGTGATTTTGGGCCAAAGCAGTGAAAATCAGACAAAAAGGGCAAAATGGTCATTTGGAGCGTCGCGACGTCTAATGTACGCCGCTACATTCTAACATGTGCCGATGACACATGTCAGAATCTGAGAAGTTTGACTTGCTAACGTGCGCCGGACTTTGCTAACGTGCGTCGTGCCACGTGTCAACATCACAACCGATCATGCTAACGTGCGTCGTGCCACGTGTCATCATCCTATGGTGCTGAAAATCACCATCACCACGTTTCATCCACGTCAACAGAAGATCGAGTCAAATGCCGAGTCAGCTTGCCACGTGGCGTCCACGTCATCATCAACCAATCACAGAGTGCCACGTGTCGCAATCCTACGGTACCGACAATCACTATCGCCACGTGTCACCACATCATTGCCACATCATCACCACGTCACTGCCACATCAGCTCAATTATTGAATTAATCATCCAAAATGCCACATCATCGGATAAGAATCTCGGCGGACTAATCAGAACGTGACACGCGTCGCGTCGCGATGCGGAAAGGCTTGCGCGTCGCGACGCGTGAGACTTATCGACGCCTATAAATTCAGCTCGAGATTTCTGTTTCAGATGTACCTTCCTCTCTGTAATTCTCGGAATAAATAAGGATTTTGTATATAGTTTTCTTTTAATTTCAGTTTTTTAATTAATTTTTATTTACTTTATGTTATAGTAATTTATTTTCTTTACTTTTTCAATTTTTACTATTCAACTGTGAGGAGGTAACTTCCCCCTGCTGGGGTGAAAGGTAAAACTTTTATTACTACTATTTAGATTAATCTCCCTTAATTATAATATATTCACTATTTAAAATTTGACTTAACAATGATACCGCTATATTGGTCGGTTGGTAAACAATTATAAACTGGTTTTAACCTGACTAAGCATGGATACCGCCTGGTTGGTCGGTTGGTAATTTACCGCCTATATGGCTAGTTTATGGACAAATAATGTTACCGCCTTAATGGTTGGTCGGACTTAATTTGACTTAATCAGGTTACCGCTTATATGGCTGGTTGGTAAAATCATCACAAGTTAATATATTATATTAAGGGATATATCTAAAATAGCAGTAGTAAAAGTGGATCTTTTAACCCTAGCATTTTATTTTATTGTAATTTTTCAGCATTTACTTTACCGCATTTACTTTTCATTATTTTACTTTATGTCTTTTATTTTACTAGCCATAATTATGTGTCGTAACTAAGTTAGTTATCCAGGGTTGTGATGAATTCCAATATCACTGGTTTATAAGGGGTTAGTTTATGGTTTGGGTAATATAAAGGTTTATTTATTGAGCCTTAGTCTTAATGCTTTCTGTTAACTGGCCATTAATAAAATTGATATGGTAAACTTAAAATGAACTTGGAAAAGGGATTTTAGGTTTAAGACCCTAGACTCAATAGCCCACGATCTTCTTTAAGGATAGATAACCCTTTAATAGATTTCCTTACATGATAGGAATATACCTGTCAGGCGGGCTTAATCTTAATGAATTCAGATAACTTAATTAACATATGAATATGATTAATTGAGTTACACTGGGTATTTGTAATTGATCATCGGAAGATACTTTTACATAATTTCGTGTTCCATGTTAATAAACCAGTATATCACCCAACTGTAAGATAACCACTTCATATTTAAATAATATTGGAAGGATTCACAACCCTGGATAGTTTTTATAAATTTGAATTTTCTTTGATCTACTTTCACGTCTTTTTATTTACTTGTTTTCATTTTAAAGTCACCATTCCAATCAAACAATCAATTTGTTAGATACTTGTAATCATTTGGCCTCATAAAATTAATAGAATAGGTATTAAATCCTCGTGGGATCGATACTTTTTATACTACTTGAACGATATGTGCGCTTGCGTTATACGCGTGTGAAAGCACCGGTCAAGTTTTTGGCGCCGTTGTCGATGACTTATTTATCTTTCACTATTAGTTTTGAGGTTAGATACCTTTACTTGTATCTAATTTCTTTGTACTTATTGTTTTTTGTTTTCTTGTGTTCCAGGTTCTCAGACACTACATGAGACGAACCAAAAGCTTTGAAATCCGACGGCTTGACCCAGAGATTGAAAGAACTATCAGACAGTTGAGAAGGGAAAGGCGAGAAGGGCAAGAAGTAATTATTAACATGAAACCTGAACCTTTGGAGGTTGCACCACCAATTCCCATTCGAGACAGAACCATTCCGGTGGTTGACGGCTCCATTTCTTATATTGTACTTCCTCTCTTACCAGCAAATGCGCGTGACATCAAAACATGCATTCAGATGATTCAGCAGTCAGTTCAGTTTGGGGGAATGCAACTGAAGATCCTAATGCCCACATCAGCAACTTCCTAGAAGTTTGTGGCACTTTCAATTACAACCGAGGAGCTGAAAAAGCTATGAGACTGCAAGTTTTTCCATACTCCTTGAAATACAGAGCAAAAGCTTGGCTACATTCACTACCAGTAGGTTCCATCATAAATTGGAACAATCTAGCCACAAAATTCCTTGCAAAGTACTTTCCACCAACCAGAACAGCAAAACTGAGGAATGACATCACATCCTTTCTACAACTTGATTCGGAAACTCTCTACGAAGCTTGGGAAAGGTACAAAGATTTGCTCCGGAAATGTCCTCACCATGAGATTCCAAAATGGCATCAAGTCCAAACTTTCTATAATGGACTTTCTGGACTGATGAGAACCATAATTGATGCTGCTGCTGGAGGAGCTTTGATGGCAAAAGGAGAAGATCAAGCCTGGGACCTAATCGAAGAAATGGCCAACAATAATTCCTTGTGGCCAACAGAAAGGAGCTTGATCCAACGAATTGCTGGAATTAATGAAGTTAGAGCCAATACAGCAGTCAGTGCCAAGCTGGATCAGATATGCAAATTCATGGAGACTCTCAGCACACAAAATAACTTGGATCCATAAGTTCACCATATGGAGGAGCACCAGAACCAAACCAACTTGAAGAGACGGTGAATTATGTCAACAATTTCAACAAAAGGGGAATAATCCATATTCCAACACCTATAATCCAAGGTGGAGGAATCATCCCAATTTTTCATGGAGCAATAATTCAGGGCAAAAGAACTATCCACCACCTGGATTCCAGCAACAGAACAAAATCCAGGAGTTTGAAAAAGAACCAGAAATGAAAGAATGGATTGGAGAGATGTTCAAAAAGCAACAAGCAGCATATGATGCTGTCTTTCAGAGCCAATCAGCTTCCATTAAAGCATTGGAGAACTAGATTGGACAACTGGCCAATGCTCAAGGTTACAGACCGCCAGGAAACCTTCCCAGCAATATAGAGCAAATCCAAAGAACAGAGAAAATGAGCAATGTCAAGCTATCACCTTGAAAAGCGGTACTGAAATCAACAAAGATGTTGGAATCAAGGCAACTATTGAAGAAATTCCAAAAGATGCAGTCCCACAGATGGAGGAAAATGAAGCAAATGAAAAAGAAGCAAAGGAAAAAAAATCAAATCACTACACCTCCACCTTTTCCTCAGCGTCTTTAGAAAAAACAAACTGGACAAGCAGTTTGCTCGATTCTTGGAGATTTTCAAAAAACTGCACATCAACATCCCATTTGCAGAAGCCTTGGAACAAATGCCCAGCTATGTCAAATTCATGAAAGACATTCTTTCATGAAATCAGAGATTGGGAGATTACGAGACAGTAGCATTATCAGAAGAATGCAGCGCTATCATCCAGAGGAAGCTTCCCCAAAATTGAATGATCCTGGCAGTTTCACCATTCCTTGCATCATATGAGAACATAACTTCAGTATGGCTTTGTGTGATCTAGGTGTGAGTGTTAACTTGATGCCTTTTTCCATTTTCAGGAAATTACATATTAGAGAAACAATGCCCACTTCAGTCTCTCTACAACTTGCTGATAGAACGCTCGTATTTCCAAGAGGTGTAGTTGAGGATGTGCTGGTCAAGGTTGACAAATTCATTTTTCCAGCAGATTTTATTATCCTTGATATGGAGGAAGACGCAGACGTTCCAATCATCATCGGGAGACCGTTCTTGGCTACAGGTCAAACCATTATTGATGTACATAAAGGAGAGTTAACCATGAGGGTACATGATCAAGAAGTAACATTCAATGTTTTCAAGGCCATGAATTTGCCAGATGATGAAAAGAATGAGGAATGTTTCAGACTTGATGTGATACACAGTACCATCCAGAACTGTAAAACACAGATTCTTGCACTACAAGCAACAGAAGAGAAATAGTTCCACTAGTTCAACGAAATGAAGGAATTTCACATACAGCCTTTTGAGAATGCCAAATTGTACAAAGACAATGGCAAGGAGAGACATGATGAGAAGTTAGTGCGCATACAACTGGAACCAGGGCAGAAGGTATTGTTAATCAAATTAAGAGTGAAACTCTTCTCATGGAAGCCAAAATCATGGTGGTCAGGTCCATTCATAATCACCAAGGTTTTACCAGATAGAACCGTTGAGATATATGATCCTGACTCCAACAAAACATTCAAGGTAAAAAACAAGCGTTTCAAACACTACTGGGGAGAATCATTTGAGCGACAAAAAGAAAGTGTCACACTTTCAGATCCAGCCTAACATTCGAGAAGTCACGTCTAGCTGACGACGTTAAATTTAGCGCTCGTAGGGAGGCAACTCATGCAATTTGTGTATATATTGTGATCTGGTGTGTTTTATTTTTTTATGTTTTATTTTTGTGTGTTTAATTTTTACAGGTTAAGTCATTTCAGGATGTAAAACGTTCTTGCAAGTCTTCACAAGTAATTTCCTTTTCTCCCTCAAAAATCTCTGATGAAAGTTTACAAAGCTCGCTTGGAAGGATGAGACTACTGATGATCAAAGGTATTCCTACTGACATTCGTTGGATTATTTAAGCATGGGTCCGATTGGCAGGTGAGTCCTCTGATTCTTTTATTTCACATCTGCCTGGTTTAGGAAGGAGCACATATGCTAAAAAGAGAAAAACCAAAAGAATGTGTGTTTGTTATAAATGTGCTCGTATGTTTTGTGATACTCGTTGTCGTTCTTTAGGAATGGTGTCTGATAACCGTGAAGATAAGATTAATTTCATTAAGGATGGCTTGAGTAAGGAGTCTTTGGATGACATATCTAAAATTCTTGAAACGCATCCCAGTGGATATGTGTATTATGAAATTTGCGTGTTATATGCACAATTCCAAAAGGAAAGACAACAGTTAAGTCTTGGGAATCTGACTCAAAAGACCATGTTTGCCAATTTATAAGAAAATTGGATTGGAAACTTGTCCCTGACCCATAGACGTCAATCAAGCCGCTACGTTTCTTGTATATATATTATATCTCTTTGTCTTTTCCTAATAATTGTGATTTATTTTGTTGTTTTCTTTTATTTTCTCCGACATGATCCAGATCTTTTTGGCTATCACGATTTATTTTACTGTTTAACTAATAATTTTCATTTGGCAGGTACAAGTACTTTTATTTTTACTCACCCTTTTCAGGTGTTATAAATTCAACTCATCATTACACTTTTGAAGACATCCAAAATAAAACATGGAAGCCACTTCAAGAAGACGAGTTGAAAACACCTGTGTGTTTTGCGGTACTAGTGTTGGTATTAAACCACAATACGTAACAGCATCACATGAACTGGGTCGAGTCTTAGCTGCAAGGAATATGCACTTAGTATATGGCGGTGGCAATCTTGGACTTATGGGGATCATTTCAAAGGCCGTACAGGAAGGAGGCAGTCAAGTCTTGGGAATCATTCCAAAACCTTTGGCGGAGGTAAATCTTATTGGACCATCAAACAGAGAAGAACTAATTGTGCCAGTTATGTCTGAACGACTGGTAGAAATGATTAATCGTGCTGATGCTTTTATTGCTTTGTCAGGTGGCTTGGGCACAATGGAGGAAATTTTTACAGTATTATCTTGGGCGAACTTGAACATACACCAGAAACCGCTTGGACTGTACAACATTGAAGGATTTTATGATTTTCTTTGTGTATTTCTTGATGAAGCTCAGAGAAATGGATTCTTGACAAAACCTATGAAAGAACTCATCTTTACTGCCAGAACTGCTCCGGATCTAATTGACCAAATCTTAGCCTATGAACCACAAATTGACCCTATCATTTCAAAGATAAATTGGTCCGAGAACGATCGTGGTAAAAGGCGTCGGATTAATCTGGATCTTAACCTTTAACTTTTCGTGTAGAATTTCAGTTAACCAGATACTATCTTCATAACTCTTCTTCTACTTAAGACATTGGTGACAATGTCTCATTTAGGTTTGGGAGAGGGAATTAGTTGATTAGTATCTTGTTTTTAGTTTGTGTGTTGTTTTTATTTTTTTAGACCAAAATTTTTCGAAAAATACAAAAAAATTGAATTTTTTTCAAAAATTACAAAAAAAATTTGCGTTTTTGTGTTTTTTATTTTGACTAAAAAGGTGAAATTGGTGAGAGATAGTTGTGTAAGGAGTTCCCACTCCTGATACATATCTCAAACCTATTTCGGAACAAGTTAATTTTTGTTTATTTCCTTTTGAATTATTTAATTTATAAATTCTCCATAAAATTGACTAAATTGGATCTTCATATGCTCAGTTGGCAGGTATTATCAACATGCATGGTAACATACAGACATAAGCTGTAATTGAAAATTTTGTAAAATTCAGTGCTATAGTTTAATTGGATGAAGCATATCAAAAAGTGATGAAGTAAAAAAAATCTTCTAAGATCCGAGTTATTAAGTCTGTAAGGGTGTTTTAACACTTATTGCCCTAAAGCCAATTGGTTTGGGAGTCACTGGCCCAAAACTCGCTACATGGATCGAAAGATGCTGCAAAAATATTTATATCTGAAGTCTGAATAATTAAGTCCGTAGGGGTGTCTTAACACCTGGTGCCCTAAAGCCAACTGGTTTGGGAGCCACCGACCCAACACTCGCTACATAGATGGAAGATATTGTATATAAATAAAAAAAAATCAAAAAGAAAGAAAAAAAATCAGAAAAATTAGTCCATTGCTGCAAAAAGGTGTGAATTATGATAAAACTTTAGGCTAAAAATATTACTCCCTTCTCAACTGCACTTGTGACTGTTGTGGGTAAAATGAGTTGATTAATATTTTGTTGGCTGTGTATATGGAGAATGGTAAATATAAACGGAGAATTTACTTATTCGGTAAATTAGAAAGAAAGACAAAAATTAGTAACTTGAAGTAGAAGTTTCACCTGATTAGTCACTAACTTCTTTATTCTCTTTTCTATTGTCTTTTTGTTTTTGTGTGCATTAGTTTTACTATCTTTTTACTTTTGTAAAATATTTGTGGGTATCATTGCTGCAAACCCTCACGAGACTACAACTCGTCCACTAGGGACACCTAGGGGTTCAAAGGCTTGTTGCATACGCTAAATGCAACCGTGATCCCTACGAAAGTGGCTTAGTTAAATCTTATTTTAAAGATGTTTATGTTATTTTATTTTGTGTTTTGCTCGAGGACTAGCAAAATGTTAGGTTTGGGGGAGTGATGAGTGGTAAATGTATCACTATTTCCCACTCATTTGACCTAATATTTTGTATAGTTTCTTGAGTTGTATGAATATTTTGATGTCTTTTGTATTATTTTGTAGATAAATAAAGTTTCAGGACATTCTAGAGGTGATTTTGGGCCAAAGCAGTGAAAATCAGACAAAAAGGGCAAATGGTCATTTGGTGCGTCGCGACGTCTAACGTGCGCTGCTTCATGCTAACATGCGCCGGTGACACGTGTAAGAATCTGAGAAGTTTGACTTACTAACGTGAGCCGGACTTTACTAACATGCGCCGTACCACGTGTCAACATCACAGCCGATCATGCTAACATGCACCGTGCCACGTGTCATCATCATACGGTGCCGACAATCGCCATCGCCATGTGTCATCCACGTCATCGCCACGTCAACAGAATATCGAGTCAAATGCCGAGTCAGCTTGCCATGTGGGGTCCACGTCATCATCAGCCAATCACAGCGTGCCACGTGTCGCAATAATCCAAAGTGCCACGTCATTGGATAAGAATCTTGGCAGACTAATCAGAACGTGACACGCGTCGCGTCGCGACGCGGAAAGGCTTGTGCGTTGCGACGCGTGAGGCCTATCGACGCCTATAAATTCAGCTCGAGATTTCAGTTTCAAATGTACCTTCCTCTCTGTAATTCTCTGAATAAATAAGGAGTTTGTATCTAGTTTTCTTTTAATTTCAGTTTTGTAATTAATTTTTATTTACTTTCTGTAATAGTAATTTGCTTTCTTTACTTTTTCAGTTTTTACTATTCAGCTATGAGGAGGTAACTTCCCCCTGCTATGGTGAAAGGTAAAACTTTTATTACTGCTATTTAAATTAATCTCTCTTAATTATAATATATTCACTATTTAAAATTTGACTTAACAAGGATACCGCTATATTGGTCGGTTGGTAAACAATTATAAACTGGTTTTAACCTGACTAAGCATGGATACTGCCTGCTTGGTCGGTTGGTAATTTACCACCTATATGGCTGGTTTATGGACAAATAATGTTACCGCCTTAATGGCTGGTCGGACTTAATTTGACTTAATCAGGTTACCGCCTATATGGCTGGTTGGTAAAATCATCACAAGTTAATATATTATATTAAGGGAGATATCTAAAATAGTAGTAGTAAAAATGGATCCTTTAACCCCCAGCATTTTATTTTATTGTAATTTTTCAGCATTTACTTTACCGCATTTACTTTTCAATATTTTACTTTATGTCTTTTATTTTACTAGCCCTAGTTATGTGTCGTAACTAAGTTAGTTATCTAGGGTTGTGATGAATTCCAATATCACCGGTTTATAGGGGGTTAGTGATAAGTGTGGTTTATACCCACTTATTCCAATATCTTTAGCTTATTATTTTGTTATAATTCGAGATATTTAATATCATTTATAATTTAATTTATGTTTTATTTGTAGGAGCATTAATATATGGATCGGGGAATAATTGCACGTGTTTTGGGAAGTTTCGGGAACACAGGATGAGCACAGAGCATTGCCAAATCATCAGGCGCCATGGCGCCAAAATCACATACACTTTCCAGCAATTGAGGCGCCACGGCGCCATTGGCAAAAGCAATTGAGGCGCCATGGCGCCAGTTGAAGCAACAATTGAGGTGCCATGGCGCCTTCACATGCCAAAGTCTCCATATAAAAGGTAGAGGATATGGCGCCGCGGCGCCCACTTAAGGAGCCGCGGCGCTGCGGAGAAGAGAAGCACGCGCATTCCAGGAAAGAATTTTAGGGTTTTCAATAATCCTAATGCTACCCAAAGACTCCCTGCCTCAACTATAAATATAACATTACATCCAACACTCAAGGGGAGGTGTAGGCACTGCATTTTTACATATAAGTCCCTATGATGAGTCTCATTTTGGAGACACTACCTTTTAAGTCACGGAGGTCACAGGAAACGGACATCGGAAGGGGAAATTCAGAATAAACAAGGTTCACTGTTTTCGTTCGAACGTCAAACGGATTGCGGGCGTTCGTGCCGCGTTCGAGGAAGCGTTCGAACGGTGTCGGTAATTCTGGTTTTGCTGCTAGCCTCACATCCAGCCCATTTAGCCCCCCAAAGCCCATAAAACACATCCCAATTTAAATAAATAAATATTAATTAAAACATTAACTAAATAATATAATAACTAAATTAATTAAATGATTAAATAAAACATATACCAAACATAAAATAAACAATTACCAACTTAAACTAAAATCATGCCTAAATTAAACAAATCACATACTAAATCAAAATATAATCATGCCTAATAAAATCAATCAACCAATTATATTCCCAATCTAATAAGATTATTCCCAAACTTAAAATATTGTATTCCTAATCCAAGCCAATCAAATATTCAACCTTCCCTATCTAGCCAAGATTTGTCCCCCCCTCAATCTTTGACTTCCCTTAACCAAACCAAATCAAATCTCTTGCTTCCCTTATCCAACACCAAATCAAATCCCTCTTTAAATTAGCCTAACCCTTTGCCTATAAAAAGAACCCTTCACCAACCTTCTCAACCTTAGCTAGCTAGTCTCTAACTCATACACAACACACATAAAAATTACAGGAGGAACACACCCAAAAAACAATAAGCAGAAGATAAAGAGGAAACGACAGCAAAACCACAAGGAAACAATAGCAAAAGACGGAGAACGACGACTCAAAACAGTAAAGGTAACGAACGAGGACAGTGAACCAGTGAACCAGAAGAGTTGCGGAGCATCCACCCTTCTGACGATCGTGTACCGTACATCCGAGATGTGATTTAAAAGGTTAGACCTGAGGGTACCTTTTCATTTGTTTATATTCGTTTTTTTATTATTATTGAATTCTATTCGCATGAGAGTCGTTTATGGATGCATGTTGTGGTCTTTGAGTAGATAAATATGCATGAATTATGAGATGTAATATGTTGTGGGTATTGGATGAATGAGAGATGTGTCAACTCTCGCGGTATATCGGATGGAAACCCGGACATAAATTTCATAGCCGATTCTGAATGGACGGTAATATGATCTGTACTCGGGCCACAACTCCACGTACCGCTTGGGTAAACGGCACCATCTTTCTTTTGTTTTGTGTTGCTTTTGTTTATTTAGTTTTCTTTACTTGAATTCAATATGTTGTTTATTTATGCATGATTCAATCAAGCGCATGGGCTTAGTGAGTTAGTCCAAAGGTCCTCCATTTGGGAGACAAAGAGCCGAAAAGGCCACCTTTGTGACACTACTTCGCCGCGCCGGTTGATGTGTGTTCGGTTGGATGCAAGATACGTTCAATCGGGCATATTTAGTTTGATATTATTGAGTTTATCTTTTATGCATGGTTCAATCAAGCGCATGGGCTTAGTAAGTGGAATGAAAGATCCCTTATGGGGAGGGGTTAAAACCCTTTACCACGATGCTTTGCCGCGCCGGTTGATGTGTGTTCGGTTGGATGCAAGACACGTTCAATCGGACATACTTAGAATAGTATGATTGTCTTTATGTTTGTATGCATAATGTGATGTGACGCGCATGGGCTTAGTATGTTGGTCTAAAGGTCTTCTCTTTGAGAGATCAAGAGCCCCCAAAAGGCCACCGTTACGGCAGTACTTCGCCGCGCCTCTTTATTTTGTTGTTTATGTATTGCGTCCCATTTCATGCATCAGGTCTGTTCCCGTTCGAACGCGTTTACGAACGCAACTCGAACGAGCATGCATTTTTGCCTTATCATGCATCAGGTCTCATTTCCGTTCGAACGCGTTTACGAACGCCATACGAACGTGAGCATTCTTTTTCATTTCCGTTCGAACGCGTTTTCAAACGCCATACGAACGCGAGCATTCTGTTTCATTTCCGTTCTAACGCGTTATCAAACGCCATACGAACGTGAGCATTCTGTTTCATTTCCGTTCGAACGCGTTGTCAAACGCCATACGAACGCGAACTTTCTGTTTACCGTTCGAATGCGTTTACGAACGCTACACGAACGCGCACACACTGAACTGAGTCTGTCTTATCATATTCATGCATAATTGCCTCTTGGTTGATCTTCTTGTGTTATATAGTCAACTGTATTATTTGTATTCAAGCATGATTAGGCTGTTAGCATGTTATTTGGTTAATAGGTCATGAGATAGTACTCAAGCATGATTATGTTGTTCTTAGTTTCCCATATCATAGGATTGAAATATGTTCATGAGATTGCCATGTGATGTTGCATGTTGTGATGAACTTGTTGATGTATGCATATGAATTTAGAAGCATGATATCTTTGGAAATAAATGTTATTTAAGCCTGGTTAAATTATCACATAAATCCTTTTATTACAAGTGACATAAGTAAGGGACCATTCCGAACCCAACGGTTTGAGGTCTTCCCTTGCGAGGGGTGAGTGCGGCCTTAAATCTCATTTTCCGGTTTCACACCGGGTGGCGACTCCATTACTCTCCGGTTTAGTCCCCCGTGGCTACTCCGTACTCCCAACCGGGCCGCGAGCCCGGGACAGCGTGCGTCGCCCAGGTCCTGTGTCCTACAGTCTGGCGACTTCAATGGGGATAGAGAATCGGCCCCGAATATTGTCTTGTAATGATTGGATTTATGTTTTAATTGACCGTGTCTATAGTGGATAAAGTGAGGGTTTAATCAAAGGCATTTTTAGGCTAGGTAATGGTTCGGTGTCTTCCTTCATTCACTACCTTTCTAGAAGGAAAAGCTGTGAAGGCACCTAGATAGCCATCTACTCGTAGCCTACTGTGATGGACTAATTTGGAGGACTCGTTGTTTATTCCTGACAACAAGCGATAAGAGCCTAAGAGGCTTGGGTATTTAAGTGAGCCTCGCTCCACCTTCCCTCTGGGGGATCTACAACGGGAAATCCATTTGACAGTCCGTCACACACCATAGCTCATTGGCACGTACCTTAGTGTATAAAAAAGGGTGCGCTCACTTGGTTGCTCGAACCCTTGAGTGGGGAGACCTAGTTGTGGGCATCCTTCGCCGTTGAGAGCCTTTGTCTATACTCTTACTAACCCACCTATAGACCGGGTTGGCTAAAGTAACAATTATTTCCTTGAATATGTGCTTGTGGACCATCCTCTTTTGGATGCAGTTGGACTATTGTCAGAAATGCGGGCTTGCTGGGCCATTTAAACTGGGGCAAGTTCGTACCTTATGACTATTAGGCCCAAAGCTTCTGAAATGTTGATGGGCCATACTGTAAAAATTATTACGTTTGCATTATCTTTCTTCTATGCTTGTGTTTGGGAACATCGTCGCTTGGATCCGTTTGGACCATGTGCCATGGGATATGGGCTTGTTGGGCCATTTAAACTGGGACAAGAACGTATCTCATGACTATTGGGCCAAAGGCGTCTAAGTGTTGATGGGCCACTTTGTACTTGTGTTCGGAACATTACCATTTGGCTTTAGTTGGGCTCTTTGTCATAAGATGTGAACTCGTTGGGCCATTTAAACTGGGATGGGTTCACTCATGTAACAATTAGCCCGAAAAATTCTAAAATGGTAACGGGCCGATTTGTGTGAAAATTTTAATTGATTTAGTATATTATATATGTTACATGCATCTCATGCACCCCATGCATACATACATCATGCTAACCCCTTGTGTTCTAAAAGCCATCATAGACTCCCGTTGGGTTAGGGAAAATGGAAGACTCACCAGAATACCGAGAACAGACATGAGTGAATCAGATACTGAGGTATCCCGGATAGATCAGTTGGAAAATGGTTTCGCCAAGATTACTGAACAGTTGCAAGCCTTGACTACTGCCATGACAAATATGGTTGTACCCCGTGCCGGGGGAGATTCTGAGAATGTAAGGCGTGAGGAGCCTCCGAATGGGTTAGGGGATGATGTCCCCACTTTTGATGATGACATGGCAGAATATGCAACAGGCAGAGTGATTGGGTCTCAGGCAGAATTTCAGAAGCTTCGGGATCAGGTTGAAACATTTACCAGCAAAATGAGGGGTAAAAACGAGGATTTGCTAGATTATGAGGCAATGACCTTCGGAGAACAACTGCCAGCTCAGTTTAAAATGCCCGACATGGCCAAGTTTAATGGGAACGGAGACCCGAGGGTCCATCTGCAGCAATATGTCTCAGTCATGAGTTCAATGGGCCTATCACAGCGCCAAGTCCAAAAGATGTTTGGGATGTCACTCGAGGGGGCACCTGTGGTTTGGTATCATAGCCTTGAAAAGAAGGTTAAGGAAGATTGGAAGGAACTAGCTGATGCTTTCTGAAGCAGTATGTTACAGACTTGGAGATTGACTTGTCACTCCGTGATTTGGAGAACACTAAGCAGAAGCCGGAAGAAAGCTTCAAGGAGTATGTAGACCGCTGGAGAAGCCAGCTTCTGAAAATGCAGACTCGGCCCTCTGAGAAGGACCAAATCAAAATGATCATCAAGGGCACCAAGCCCTCTATTTATAGTAAGCTAAGGAGGATGACTTCGATGATTTCTGATTTTCGGCAGTTGAGGGAAACTGTCATGGATATTGAGGAAGAGGAGGCTGAAAACAGAAAGTCCTATGGCCAGAATAGGCGGACTTTTGGGGGGTATTCTGAGACTAAGCCCGCTACTGTCGAGGTTGCTGCCATCAGGAACCGGCAATTCTCCAACCTTGGTAGACCTTTGTCGAAGGTATTCGAAAAGTTACAGGGACAAAGACTCCTAAAACCCTTAGAGCCTAAACCACTTCCAGATCCTATACCACCCAACCTTAACCTAAGCTTGTATTGTCACTTCCATCAGAGGAGAGGCCACGAAACTGACAGCTGCAACCTGCCTTAGGCATGAAATCCAAAACCTCATTGATGCTCACAAAATACCTGACCCAGAAAGAGAACAACCCAACGCATACAGAAATCCCCTACCCAACTACATGATCAACTCTGGCTTACCCGAAACCCTTGTCCTCCAAACTCTCAACCACTCAGCTTCATTCATAGGAATAAGGGATGACAACGGTGGAGAACCATAGGCCAAGAAAGAAAGCAATGTTGCGAATGATGAAATCATCCCTCCTAGTTTATTTGATCATGCATTTTTAATATAGACATTGACTTGGTCTACATGTTCGAATCATTTTTCTTTAAATGATAATAAAGACATTATTTCGCTGAATCTCTCCTACAATATGAGTATATTTGAAAAAACATTCAACCTGGCACTATGAAATTCAGTGATGTTTAGAACACGGGGAATTTCCAAAAGCAGCAAGGAGAAAAGATATGGTGGTCATTCAGAAATTGAGAAATGGGGCAGTTAGACTATCAGACTTGGAAGGGAATGAGTTCACCGAGCGATCACCAGGAGGACTGGCAGAAGACCTAACCCAACGGAATAGAAAATTCAATCATGCATGCATGCATACACGTAACATATTTGCATCCTTTTTGTGTTTGTTCTGTTTTGTAATAACAGGTTTCAAAAGAGAAAAAGAAAAAGCGTCAAATATAAGCCAACCAGAAGCAGCAACAGAACAGTGTCAGCAGTCTTCAGGAATGAATCATAGGGGCGAGGCCCATATCAGTATCAGTCTGGGGGCGAGGCCCATAGCAGTATCAGTCTGGGGGCGAGGCCCACATCAGTATCAGTCTGGGGGCGAGGCCCACATCAGTATCAGTCTGGGGGCGAGGCCCATATCAGTATCAGTTCAGGGGCGAGGCCCATATCAGTATCAGTCTGGGGGCGAGGCCCATATCAGTATCATTTCAGGGGCGAGGCCCATATCAGTATCAGTCCAGGGGCGAGGCCCATATCAGTATCAGTCTGGGGCGAGGCCCATAGCAGTATCAGTCTGGGGGCGAGGCCCATATCAGTATCAGTCTGGGGGCGAGGCCCATATCAGTATCAGTTGGGGGCGAGGCCCATATCAGTATCAGTCTGGGGGTGAGGCCCATATCAGTATCAGTTGGGGGCGAGGCCCACGTCAGTATCAGTTCAGGGGCGAGGCCCACATCAGTATCAGTTTAGGGTTGAGGCCCACATCGGTATCAGTTTTGATGAATGAATCCCAGGGTCGAGGCCCACATCGTCAGAGTTTCGGGAATGAATCCCAGGGCCGAGGCCCACGTCATCAGAATTTGGAATGAATCCAGGGAATGAATCCCGCGGCCGAGGCCCACGTCGTCAGAATTTGGAATGAATCAAAGGAATGAATCCCAGGGCCGTGGCCCACATCAGCATCACTCCGGGGACGAGGCCCACATTAGTTCAGTATCAGTCTTGCCGGGTATGGCACTCTGGGGCGAGGCCCACACCTTCATCAGAATCAGTCTTGCCGGGAATGGCACTCCAAGAATGGAAACACAGTTCAAGAATGAACAAGCCGGGAATGGCACTCCAAGAATGGAGCAAGGTTCGGAAATGGACCACTCTCATATCAGTAATGGTTCGGAAATGGACCACTCTCATATCAGTAACGGTTCGGAAATGGACCACTCTCATATCAGTAATGGTTCGGAAATGGACCACTCTCTTATCAGCAACGGTTCAGAAATGGACCACTCTCATATCAGTATTGGTTCGGAAATGGACTATCTCTCATCAGCAACGGTTCGAAAATAGACCACTCTCATATCAGTAACGGTTCGGAAATGGACCACTCTCATATCAGACATGGTTCGGAAATGGACTATCTCTCATCAGCAACGGTTCGAAATGGACCATCATCTCATCTCGCCGAAAATGGCACTCCGAAAATGGAGCACGGTTCGAAATGGACCATCATCTCATCTCGCCGAAAATGGCACTCCGAAAATGGAGCATGATTCGAAATGGACCATTATCTCATCTCGCCGAAAATGGCACTCTGAAATTGGAGCATGGTTCGAGAAGGGACTACCATCACATCTCGCCAAAAATGGCACTCCGAAATTGAAGCACTGTTCAGAAATGGACCAAGGAAGGCCTAACCCATCGGAATATAATACATATACATGCATACATGCATACATACCACATACATGCAATGTTTGTTTCGTGTTCGCAGGTTTATAACAGCAAAGACCATCTCATCAAGTAACGGTTCAAAAATGAGCCATAATCTCGCACAGCACAGTTCAGGAAATGAACTGCTACCACAACAGACGCCGGAAATGGCACTCCAAAATGGAGCACTCACAACAGACGCCGGAAATGGCACTTCAAAATTGAGCACTCACAACAGAGGCCGAAAATGGCGTTCCAAAATGGAACACACACAGCAGATGCCGAAAATGGCGTTCCAAAATGGAACACACACAACAAATGCCGGAAATGGCGCTCCAAAATGGAACACATACACGAAAGATGCCGAAAATGGCGCTCTAAAAATAGAGCACGGTTCGGGAATGAACCAGGGGTCGCAGCACCTCACCACCCAAACGCAACTCAACACATGGTAAGTTAAGTGGCAGCTGACGAGCCAGGTAAGTAGAATGCATTGCATAACTTTGATAGGATTGTCACTGTTGCACATTACACAAGTCCCATCAAAGTGGGGGCGACTGTAGGCACTGCATTTTTACACATAAGTCCCTATGATGAGTCTCATTTTGGAGACACTACCTTTTAAGTCACGGAGGTCACGGGAAACGGACATCGGAAGGGGAAATTCAGAATAAACAAGGTTCACTGTTTTCGTTCGTGCTGCGTTCGTGTTTACGTTCGAACGTCAAACGGATTGCGGGCGTTCGTGCCGTGTTCGACGAAGCGTTCGAACGGTGTCGGTAATTCTGGTTTTGCTGCTAGCCTCACATCCAGCCCATTTAGCCCCCCAAAGCCCATAAAACACATCCCAATTTAAATAAATAAATATTAATTAAAACATTAACTAAATAATATAATAACTAAATTAATTAAATGATTAAATAAAACATATACCAAACATAAAATAAACAATTACCAAACAAATCACATACTAAATCAAAATATAATCATGCCTAATTAAAATCAATCAACCAATTATATTCCCAATCTAATAAGATTATTCCCAAACTTAAAATATTGTATTCCTAATCCAAGCCAATCAAATATTCAACCTTCCCTATCTAGCCAAGATTTGTCCCCCCCCTCAATATTTGACTTCCCTTAACCAAACCAAATCAAATCTCTTGCTTCCCTTATCCAACACCAAATCAAATCCCTCTTTAAATTAGCCTAACCCTTTGCCTATAAAAAGAACCCTTCACCAACCTTCTCAACCTTAGCTAGCTAGTCTCTAACTCATACACAACACACATAAAAATTACAGGAGGAACACACCCAAAAAACAATAAGTAGAAGATAAAGAGGAAACGACAGCAAAACCACAAGGAAACAATAGCAAAAGACGGAGAACGACGACTCAAAACAGTAAAGGTAACGAACGAGGACAGTGAACCAGTGAACCGGAAGAGTTGCGGAGCATCCACCCTTCTGACGATCGTGTACCGTACATCCGAGAGGTGATTTAAAAGGTTAGACCTGAGGGTACCTTTTCATTTGTTTATATTCATTTTTTTATTATTATTGAATTCTATTCGCATGAGAGTCGTTTATGGATGCATGTTGTGGTCTTTGAGTAGATAAATATGCATGAATTATGAGATGTAATATGTTGTGGGTATTGGATGAATGAGAGATGTGTCAACTCTCGCGGTATATCGGATGGAAACCCGGACATAAATTTCATAGCCGATTCCGAATGGACGGTAATATGATCTGTACTCGGGCCACAACTCCACGTACCGCTTGGGTAAACGGCACCATCTTTCTTTTATTTTGTGTTGCTTTTGTTTATTTAGTTTTCTTTACTTGAATTCAATATGTTGTTTATTTATGCATGATTCAATCAAGCGCATGGGCTTAGTGAGTTAGTCCAAAGGTCCTCCATTTGGGAGACAAAGAGCCGAAAAGGCCACCTTTGTGACACTACTTCGCCGCGCCGGTTGATGTGTGTTCGGTTGGATGCAAGATACGTTCAATCGGGCATATTTAGTTTGATATTATTGAGTTTATCTTTTATGCATGGTTCAATCAAGCGCATGGGCTTAGTAAGTGGAATGAAAGATCCCTTATGGGGAGGGGTTAAAACCCTTTACCACGATGCTTTGCCGCGCCGGTTGATGTGTGTTCGGTTGGATGCAAGACACGTTCAATCGGACATACTTAGAATAGTATGATTGTCTTTATGTTTGTATGCATGATGTGATGTGACGCGCATGGGCTTAGTATGTTGGTCTAAAGGTCCTCTCTTTGAGAGATCAAGAGCCCCCAAAAGGCCACCGTTACGGCAGTACTTCGCCGCGCCTCTTTATTTTGTTGTTTATGTATTGCGTCCCATTTCATGCATCAGGTCTGTTCCCGTTCGAACGCGTTTACGAACGCAACTCGAACGAGCATGCATTTTTTGCCTTATCATGCATCAGGTCTCATTTCCGTTCGAACGCGTTTACGAACGCCATACGAACGTGAGCATTCTTTTTCATTTCCGTTCGAACGCGTTTTCAAACGCCATACGAACGCGAGCATTCTGTTTCATTTCCGTTCTAACGCGTTATCAAACGCCATACGAACGTGAGCATTCTGTTTCATTTCCGTTCGAACGCGTTGTCAAACGCCATACGAACGCGAACTTTCTGTTTACCGTTCGAATGCGTTTACGAACGCTACACGAACGCGCACACACTGAACTGAGTCTGTCTTATCATATTCATGCATAATTGCCTCTTGGTTGATCTTTCTTGTGTTATATAGTCAACTGTATTATTTGTATTCAAGCATGATTAGGCTGTTAGCATGTTATTTGGTTAATAGGTTCATGAGATAGTACTCAAGCATGATTATGTTGTTCTTAGTTTCCATATCATAGGATTGAAATATGTTCATGAGATTGCCATGTGATGTTGCATGTTGTGATGAACTTGTTGATGTATGCATATGAATTTAGAAGCATGATATCTTTGGAAATAAATGTTATTTAAGCCTGGTTAAATTATCACATAAATCCTTTTATTACAAGTGACATAAGTAAGGGACCATTCCGAACCCAACGGTTTGAGGTCTTCCCTTGCGAGGGGTGAGTGCGGCCTTAAATCTCATTTTCCCGGTTCACACCGGGTGGCGACTCCATTACTCTCCGGTTTAGTCCCCCGTGGCTACTCCATACTCCCAACCGGGCCGCGAGCCCGGACAGCGTGCGTCGCCCAGTTTCTGTTCCCACAGGAGGCTAATACACTGCACAAAACACAGAAATAAATATTTTTAGAGATCCAAGGAGAGGATTGAAGAGCGAAAAGAGGAGATTAAGGCGGTGACGTCCGGAGAGGAAGAGATTCAATTCGGGTTTTATCTTCTTATTTCATTCTTAGAACTCTAATGATTTCCATTAGATTCATGACTTATTATTCATTGTTTTATTTTATTGTCATGAACTAACTCCTTAATTCTGGAGAATGATGTAACTAATGCTTGAACCTTGTATTGTGTTTGTCAATTTTGTTATGAAGTTTTATTGATTTATTTTTATATTCTTTTGAGTTTAATGCTTCTTGATTGTTGGCCACAATTTATGATGATGAATGTTTAGAATCTATCACTCGAGAGAGGGGATTTTGAATAGATCTAGAGAATATAACCTTGGATTTTATAGAGTTCGAGAGAATCTGTAGTCCTTTGAAGTCGTTAATATAGAATCACAAATCGTAATGAGTTGTTGACTATTGGATTTTTATAGAGATATCGAAGTCTGTAGTTGATGATATTTTCACTCGGCACTCGAGAGAGGGAGTGGATATTTTAGGAGTCTTGACTTATAAACAATATAACTGAACATGGATTAATTGGCGTAACAAATACATATGTGACAGCTAGGTGAAATCAGGATCCAGAATCTCTATCGTATTAGTTCCTCCTATTTTATTATTTTTATATTTTATTTATTTATTAAAAATCTTTATTATTTATCGTCTAAATAAAGTTAGGATTATCAATTGTAGTACTTAGTGCGAGTTAACACAATCCATGTGGGTTCGACACTCTTAACTCATATTTATACTAAAACTTGACACCGTACACTTGCGGTACGATATAAAAATATCACAACAGTTAGATTATGGTTTGGGTAATATAAGGTTTATTTATTAAGCCTTAGTCTTAATGCTTTCTGTTAACTGACCATTAATAAGATTGATATGGTAAACTTAAAATGAACTTGGAAAAGGGATTTTAGGTTTAAGTCCCTAGATTCAATAGCCCACGATCTAACTTAAGGATAGATAACCCTTTAATGGATTTCCTTACATGATAGGAATATACCTGTCGGGCGGGGGTAGCCATAATTGGAACTTAATATTAATGAATTCATATAACTTAATTAACATAGGAATATGATTAATTGGGTTACACTAGGTATTTGTAATTGATCATCAGAATAAACTTTTGCATAATTTCGTATTCCAGGTTAATAAACCAATATATCACCCAAACATAAGATAACCACTTCATCTTTAAATAATATTGGAAGGATTCACAACCCTGGATAGTTTTTATAAATTTGAATTTTATTTGATCTACTTTCACGTCTTTTTATTTACTTGTTTTCATTTTAAAGTAACCATTCCAATCAAACAATCAATTTGTTAGATACTTATAATCATTTGGCCTCATAAAATTAATAGAATATGTATTAAGTCCTCGTGGGGTCGATACTTTTTATACTACTTGAACGATATGTGCGCTTGTGTTATACGCGTGTGAAAGCACCAGTCACACATGTTATCAATTCTTACAGCTAAACCAAAATTCTTTTTTCCAAGTTCCTTAGGGTTTGTTACAACTATCATATTGTTGTCCAAGCAATAGAAATCATTAAGCATAGAGAATAATAAACAATCCACATAGAAGGTCAAAAATCAATCATAAAAGATATCCAATAAATAAATATTCATATTGGGTTCCATTGTAATCATAGAACAAGATTTAGTTCTTGGTGAAGAAGATAAACAAAATCAATATGGTATTCAACATAATAAATAACAAAGAATGGATAAAAAAATCAATCATGAAGGTTTTCAATCTTCAATCTCCAAGTTCTTCAATTTTCTCTTCTTAATCCTTATTTGACCTTATTGTTCTTGGTTATTCTTGAATGATTGTTGTGTTTAGAGAGTATTTTTGCCTCAGAAGAGGTTTTCCTTCCCAAAAAAAAAAAAAACGTATGTGAAGCAATCCTATACGTTCCTCTTATATAGATATCATAACAACTAAGTTTTCTGTTCAATTTTTTTTTCCCGGTTATCGCATTGTGTCGCGACACAATTGTCTTTGCGTCGTTACGCACGCTGAAAATACATAGTTGGCATTTCAAGCTCGATTTTAGCTATGAAGGATTCTGATTCAGTTTTTGACGTAAACTAAACAAATTCTTCTTTCCAAAAAAAGTTGAACCACCTCAATTGGACATCTTACGTAAAAGTTATGGCGAAAATATTGAAGGCTGCGTAAATTAGGAAGTCACTGGTGTAAATCAAAATTTTCGGGTTTTCACTCCCTTTTTACTCAATTCTTCATAATAAAATAATGAATATTAGTACATTTAACACATTCAATAACATAATTTAGGAGGAAAATCAAATATAAATACACGTCAAAAGTGTATATTATAGGTACTCATCAGTCCACCCCATAGAATTTTTTAAGGATGGTAATATAATTAGTTATTTTGAATATTCGATATTATTTGATCGAAAAACTATCTGATATTCGAAGTTTTGGATAATGATTTTATTTTTCGATCGAATAGTTTTTAGATCAAATAATATCGAATATTCAAAATAACCAATTATATTACCATCCTTATATAATTCTATGGGTGAACTGATGAATGCGTATAATACACACTTTTTAAGTATATTTATCATTGATTTACCCTTAAATTATGTTCTTGAATGTGTTAAATGTACTAATATTCATTGTTTTGTTATTTAGGATGCATTATATGAATAATTGAGCAAAAATGAGTGAAAAATTGAAATTCTCGATTTGCACCAATGACTTCTTGATTTGCACAGCCTTCAGTATTTTGGTAATAATATTTTCATATGATGTCCAAATAAGGTGATTAAAGTTGTATTGTTCAATTATCTAAAATTTTATAATTTACGTCGAAGATCAAATTGGACTCAATAATAGTCAAAATAAAGCTCGAACATGCATGTAATGTATTTGCGCACTAATGGAAGCTCATTGGCACGCCAATGGAGGCCAGAGAGCGACATTGATGCAGAAGACTCCCAAATTGAATAGGAAACTTGGTTTTTATGATATTTATGAAATGATAATATCTAGGGTTATTTAAGATAAGTTTTTGGGAGGAAAATAAGTCTCTTTGGAGGACAAAACACTCTCTAAATACAGCAACCATTCAAGAACAAACAAGAACAAGAAGATAAAACAAAGATTAAAAAGAGAAGATTGAAGAATTTTGAGATTGAAAATTGACAACCTTCACGATTTCTTTTCTTTATCCCTTCTTTATTAATTCATTGTTATTTATTATGTTGAATATCATGATGATTTTGTTAATATTCTTCATCATGAACTAGATCTTGTTATAGGATTGCAATGGAACCCAATATGAACTTTTATTAATCGAATCTTTTTATGATTTATTTATGACCTTCTATGTATATTATTTATCATTCTCTTTGTTTAATATGTTATATTGCTTGGCCAAAAATAAGATAGTTTTGGTAAACCCGTGGGAACTTGGAAAAGTTAATTTTGGTTTAGCCTTGGGAATTGATAACACATGATCTCATTCTGTTGAATAGATTTCCGTACAGGATGGGATCATGCGTAGCCATAGTTAGAACTTAAACTTAATGAGTATGACTTAGATTAATTATCATAAGAATATAGGTGATTGAACTAAGTTTGGCGTTTCTATTTGACCATCGGAAGAGGCTTGTAGATAACTTCGTGTTCTAGGATAGTAATTCATTATAGTTGATTAGTTATAAATATATGAGATTAATTTAAGGGAATATTATGAGAAGGTTCTGATCATAGGTTCTTCTTATCTTGATATTTTATCGTGCTTATTGTTTATTATCATTTTACTTTACTTTTCTTAGTTAATAGTTCTCTCTTCATAAACATTAGTCTAAATAATATTAGAGTTGATAAAACTTTAGTATTAGACAGTAATAACAATTCCTCGTAGGATCAATATTTTTATACTACTTGTGCGATATGTGCACTTGTGTGCTATATAAAATCGGAATAAGTTTTTGACGTTGTTGTCGGTGAATTGTTTATTCTTGTTAGTATTAGAGTAATCAATCTTAGTCTTATTTAGATATATTTTAATTTTTTTTTATTACTTTTAGTTTCCTTTTAGTTTTTTATCTTTCAAATGTTTGAAATAATGGAGTATCATTGGGCGATGGGAGAATCAAGAGCTTTAAGAGATTATGCTATATCCATATTGGTGAGATATAATTTGATTTTCTAAGGCCATTTGTCCAAGCCAATAACTATCAATAGATGTCATAGAGAAGTTGATGAGTGGTAAATCTATCACTATTTCTCACTCATTTAACCTAATATTTTGTATAGTTTCTTGAGTTTTGTGAACGTTTTGATATGTTTTGTGTTATTTTGCAGATAAATAAAGTTTGGAAAGCATTGGAGGCAATTTGGGGCAAAAACGGACAAAAATGCGTCAACAGGGATACTTTGCTCTTTAAATGCGCCGAATAGTGCTAACGTGCGCCGGGTCCACAAATCAGAATCTGAGAAAAGTTTGACTTTGCTAAAATACGCCGTGGCACGTGTCACCATCACAGCCAATCTGCTAACATGCGCGTGCCACGTGTCAGCATCATACAGTGCCGACAGTCATCATCGCCACGTGTTCCACGTGTCATTCCATGTCATCAGCCACGTCAGCAAGTCACAAAGTCAACATTGACACCTCAGCGCCACGTCATCATCAGCCAATCAGGAAGTGACACGTGTCGCATTCTACGGTGCCGACAGTCTCTTCCCATGTGTCGCCACGTCGTCGCCACGTCACTGCCACGTCATCGCCACGTCAGCATCAATAATTGAGTATCTAATCCTTATCTGACACGTGGCGGATAAGAATCTCAGCGACCAATCAGAAGAAGCGTCACGTGTCACAATAATTGAAGCCCAACCACCCGCCACGTGTCATCTTATCAGCTTATCCATAATCTTCAAACAGGCGAACCAGAGCGTGCCACGTCGACAAAAGCTGGTGTAGCCACGCTAGAGGCCTTGCGTCGCGACGCTGGAAGCTATCAGCGCCTATAAATTGAGCTCGAGATTTCAGAATTCAGTGCACACTCTCTCTCTTATAATCTTTCTAAGAGAGAGTTTCTCTCTCTACTTTCTTTTAATTTTAGTTTTTTAGTTTTTTAGTTTTGTAATTAATTTTAATTACGTTTGTTAATATAGTAATTTAATTTTTACTTTTACTTTTTATAGTTTTTATTATTTACCATGAGGAGGTGGGTAACTCCCCAGCTAGGGTGAAAGGTAATTTTTTACTGTTACTATTTAGATTAATCTCCCTTAAAAATAATATATTCACTATTTAAAATATTGACTTAAAAATGATACCGCCAGATTGGTCGGTTGGTAATTCTTTTAATCTGATTTAAAACCTGACTAATAAAGGATACCGCCAGATTGGTCGGTTGGTAATTTAATTTTAGGTTCCGCCTTATGGCTGGTTGGACTTAATTTACTAATCAGGTTACCGCCCATATAGGCTGGTTGGAAAAAGAATCACAAGTTTATATATTTATTTTATGGGAGATATCTAAATTAGTAGTAGTAAAAAGTAATTCCTTTTACCTTAGCATTTTATTTTATTGTAATTTACTTTTCAATATTATTTACTTTACCGCAATTTTTTCACTTATGTTTTATGTCTTTATTTACTAGCCCTAGTTATGTGTTGTAACTAAATTAGTTATCTGGGGTTGTGATGAAATCCAATATCACCGTTTTATAAGGGTTAGATTATAGCTTGGGTAATATAAAGATTTATTTATTGAGTCTTAAACTTAATGCTTTTCATTAACTGGCCATTAATAAATTGATCTGGTAAATCTAAAATGAACTAGACATAGGGATTTTAGGTTTTAGCCTTAGACGCAATAGCCCACGATTTCCTTGAGGATAGATAACCCTTTAATAGATTTCCTTACAGGATAGGAATATACCTGTCGGGCGGGGGTGGGGGTAGCCATAATTGGAACTTAAACTTAATGAATCCAGATAATTGGTTGACATAGACATATGGTTCAATTGGGTTAAACTGGGTATTTGTGTTTGACCATCGACAGAGGCTTACACATAATTTAGTGTTCCAGGTTAATAAATCAATATATTACCCAACTTTAAGATAACCACTTCATCTTTAAAATGATATTGGAAGAAATCACAACCCTAGATAGTTTTTAATATTTAATTTTCTTAAAACCTATTTTCGACAATTTTATTTACTTGTTTTTAAATTTAGAATCGTCACCATTTCAAATCAATCAATCAACTTGTTAGATATTAGTAATCATTTGACCTCATAAAATTAATAGATTAGATATTAAGTCCTCGTGGGATCGATATTTTTATACTACTTGAACGATATGTGCGCTTGCGTATACGTGTGTGTTTACGCCGGTCAAGTTTTTGATTTTGGAGTAAAATAAAAACAACACACAAACTAAAAATGAGGTATTGATCAACTAATTCCCTCCCCCAAACCTTGGAATATGGATTGTTCCCTGTTGTTGTGAATTTTTGACAAAAATTCACCGTTTCTTCAAGTTGGTTCGACTCTGGTGCTCCTCCATATGGTGAACTTGTGGTTCCAGCGATTTCACAACTTGCGTGCTAAGTGGTTTCTAGACATTTGCATATCTGATCCAGCCTGGTATTCACTGCTGTGTTTGCTCCAACTTCATAAATTCCTGCAATTCTTTGGATCATGCTCCTTTCTGTTGGCCACAAGGAATTGTTGTTGGCCATTTCTTCGATTAGGTCCCAGGCTTGATCTTCTCCTTTTGGCCATCAATGCTCCTCCAGCAGCAGCATCGATTGTGGTTCTCATTATTCCAGAAAGCCCATTATAGAATGTTTGGACTTGAATCCATTTTGGAATCTCATGGTGAGGACATTTCCGGAGCAAATCTTTGTATCTTTCCCAAGCTTCGCAGAGGGATTCTGAATCTTGTTGTACAAAGGATGTGATGTCATTCCTCAGCTTTCCGGTTCTGGCTGGTGGAAATACTTTGCAAGAAATTTGGTGGCTAAAGTGTTCCAAGTTGTGATAGAACCTGCTGGTAATGAATGTAGCCAAGCTTTAGCTCTGTCCTTTAAGGAGTATGGGAAACATGCAGTCTCATTGCTCTTCTGATGCTCTGTTGTAGTTAAAAGTGCCGCAAACTTCCAGGAAGTTCCGATGTGGGAATTAGGATCTTCAGTTGCATTCCCCCCGAACTAAACTGAGTGCTGAATCATCTGAAAGCATGTTTTGATGTCACATGCATTTGCTGGTAAGGGAGGAAGTACAATACAGGAAATGAGTCTGTCAACCACCGGAATGGTTCTGTCTCGATGGGAATTGGTGTTGTTGCAACGTTCAAAGGTTCAGGTTCCATGTTGACTAAAGCTTCTTGACCTTCTCGCCTTTCCCTTCCACCTGTCTGATGGTTCTTTCAATTTCTGGGTCAAGCGGTCGGAGTTCAAAGCTTCTGGTTCGTCTCATGTAGTTTCTGAGAACCTGAAACACAAGAAAACAAAAACATAAGTAAAAGAAAATTAGATACAAGTAAAGGTATCTAACCCTAAAACTAATAGTGAAAGATAAATAAGTCCCCGGAAACGGCGCCAAAAACTTGACCGGCGTAAACACACACGTATAACGCAAGCGCACGTATCGTTCAAGTAGTATAAATGTCGATCCCACGAGGACTTAATATCTAATCTATTAATTTTATGAGGTCAAATGATTACTACTATCTAACAGGTTGTTTGATTGATTTGAAATGGTGACGATTCTAAATTTAAAAACAAGTAAATAAAATTGTTCAAAGTAGGTTTTAAGAAAATTCAATATTAAAAACTATCTAGGGTTGTGATTGTTTCTTCCAATATCATTTTAAAGATGAAGTGGTTATCTAAAGTTGGGTAATATATTGATTTATTAACCTGTAACACTAAATTATGTGTAAGCCTCTGTCGATGGTCAGACACAAATACCCAGTTTAACCCAATTGAACCATATGTCTATGTCAACCAAATTATCTGGATTCATTAAGTTTAAGTTCCAATTATGGCTACCCCCGCCCGACAGGTATATTCC
Source organism: Zanthoxylum bungeanum (assembly GCA_019454045.1). NCBI lineage: Eukaryota > Viridiplantae > Streptophyta > Magnoliopsida > Sapindales > Rutaceae > Zanthoxylum > Zanthoxylum bungeanum. Next base: position 59,597 of record SKCR01021034.1, on the reverse strand, counting down.
TATCCTGTAAGGAAATCTATTAAAGGGTTATCTATCATCAAGGAAGATCATGGGCTATTGAGTCTAAGGTCTTAAACTTAAAATCCCTATGTCTAGTTCATTTTAAGTTTACCAGTTCAATTTTATTAATGGCCAGTTAATAAAAAGCATTAAGATTAAGACTCAATAAATAAACCTTTATATTACCCAAACTATAATTTAACAACCCCTTATAACCGGTGATATTGGATTTCATCACAACCCCAGATAACTGGCTTAGTTACGACACATATTTACGGGTAGTAAAAATTTAAATAAAATAAAAGACATAAAGTAAATTCTGAAAATTAAATACTGAAAAGTAAATTGTTGAAAAGTAAAAAAAAGTAAAAAGTAAAGTAAAATGTAAAAAAAAAAATAAAAGTAAATTGCTGAAAAGTAAATTGCTGAAAAGTAAATTACTGAAATTAAATAAAGTAAAAGTACAATAAAAAAAATGCTGGGGGTTAGATGATCAACTTTTATTACTACTATTTTAGATATCTCCCTTATATAATATATTAACTTTGCGTGATAATACCAACCAGCCATATAGGCGGTATCCTGATTAAGTCAAATTAATAATTAATTACCAACCGACCAACCAGGCGGTATCCATACTTAGTCAGGTTAAAACCAATTTATAATTAATTTCCAACCGGCCAATATAGCGGTATCCTCATTAAGTCATATTTTAAATAGTTTATATTTTATATTTAAGGGAGATTAATATAGATAGCAATAATAAAAGCTTTACCTTTTACCCCAGCAGAGGGGAGTTACCTCCTCATTGCTTGAAAAATAAAAACTGCAAAAGTAAAAAAGAAAGAAAAGGTTTGTGCGTAAAAGTAAATTGCGGAAAGTAAAAACTGAAAAGTAAAGAAAAGAAAGTGCGAAAGCGGAAATTAATTACTGGAAGCTGTAAATAAACAAACAAGATACAATCTCTTATTTATTCATTAGGAATTTCAAAGAAGAAATTATGAATTTTACAAATGAAATGACTTGGTATTTATAGGCTAAACTTTTGCCTCAATCAAATCATCCATTAAATTCTCCACCAAATCCATTATTAATTTCTCCACTAATTACTCCACCAAATCCATAATTTCTCCACTAATTGCTTATCTTGTTTGGTGGTGATTTGATAATTTTTATTAATTATTTATTAATTTATATTTTTCTTTGAAAATGATTGATATGACTTAATAATTACACATCACCACTTCTGGATGGTTCATCAATTTCGGTCATGAAATATTCAGAATTCGAAAATATTTTCTCTTTTAAAGTTGTAGATCTTTGAGTCTTCTTAATCTGGCACTTGAATCAGCTCAATCTGATATCTAAGTGAAAAGTTATGCCCAAAATACGACAGATGCGCAATACTGGAATTTCCAAAACTGCATTTCGTCAAAACGCCTTTCAAGTTTCCAATCTCCAAAATTAAAATATCAAGTCCAATAATTGCCCTTATTGACCCATATTTCATCCTAAATGATTTCATTGAGACCCGATATTATTTTATCTGCAAATAAACTAAAACACATCAAAACGTTCATCAAACCCGAGAAACTAAACAAAATATTAAGTTAAAGGGGCGGTAAATATTGATATATTTTCCGCTCATCACATCACTCCCACATCAAACGGAGAGGAACTGATCGTGCCATGTATTTTTGAACGACTGGTAGAAATGATTAACCGTGCTGATGCTTTTATCGCTTTGCCAGGTGGCTTGGGTACATTGGAGGAAATTTTTATAGTTCTATCTTGGGCGAACCTGAACATACACCAGAAACCGCTTGGACTGTTTAATGTTGATGTATTTTATGATTTTCTTTGTGTGTTTCTTGATGATGCTCGGAGAAATGGGTTCGTGTCAAAACCTATGAAAGAACTCATCTTTACTGCCAGAACTGCCCCGGATCTAATAGACCAACTCATAGCCTATGAACCACAAGTTGACCTTATCATTTCAAAGAAAATTGGTCCGAGGACGATCGTGGTAAGAGGCGTCGTGTTAATCTGGATCTTAACCTTCAATTTCCTATAGATTTCAGCTAACCAGGTACGACCTTCTTAACTCTCTTTTTACTGTTTAAGACATTGGGGACAATGTCTCATTTAGGTTTGGAGGAGGGAATTAGTTGATTAGTACCTTGTTTTAGTTTGTATGTGTTTTTATTTTTATTTTTCTCCAAAATTTTTCGAAAAATACAAAAAAATTGAAAAATTTTCAAAAAATTACAAAAATATTTTGCGTTTTTGTGTTTTTGACTAAAAAGGTGAAATTGGTAAGAGATAGATGAGTAAGGAGTTTCCACTCCTGAGACGTATCTCAAACCTATTTCGAAACAAGTTAATTTTTGTTTATTTCATTTTGAATTATTTAATTTGTGAATTCTCCTTAAAACGGACTAAAATGGATTATTCATATGTTCAGTTAGCAGATATTATCAACATATATAGTAACATACGGACATGAGCTAAAATTGAAAAGTTTGTAATATTCAATGCTCTAGTTTAATTGGAGGAGGAAACATCTCAAAAAGCAATGGAGTAAAAAAAAAAAAAAAAAAAAAACGTCTGAGATCCGAGAGTTATTAAGTGTCTGTAAGGGTGTTTTAACACCTAGTGTCCTAAAACCAACTGGTTTGGGAGTCACTGGTCCAAAGCTCGTTACATGGATCGAAGATGCTGCAAAAAATATATATATCTGAAGTCTGAGTAATTAAGTCCATAGGGGTATCTTAACACCTGGTGCCCTAAAGCCAACTGGTTGGGAGTCACCGACCCAACACTCGCTATATAGACGGATGGTATTGTATATAAATAAAAAATAGAAGAAAAAAATTCAGAAAAATGAGAAAAATTATTCCATTGCTACAAAAGGTGTGAAATCTGATAGAACTTTAGGACAAAATATTACTCTCTTATCAACTGCACTTATGACTGTTGTGGGTAAAAATGAGTTGTTTAATATTTTGTTGGCTGTTGTTATATGAAGAATGTTAAAAATAATCGGAGAATTTACTTATTCGGTAATTTAGAAGGAAAGAAAACAATTAGTAACTTGAAGTAGAAGTTTCACCTGATTAGTCACTAACATCTTTATCTATTTTCGCTTGTATTTTTGCTTTTGTGTGCATTAGTTTTACTACATTTTTACTTTTGTAAAATGTTTGTGGGTATCATTGTTGTAAACCCTCACGAGACTACAACTCGTCCACTAGGGACACCTAGGGGTTTAAAGGCTTGTTGCATATGCTAAATTCAACCGTGATCCCTACGAAAGTGACTTAGTTTAATTTTAATATTTTCTTGTATTTTATTTTGTTGTTTTTCTCGAGGACAAGCAAAATATTAGGTTTGGGTGTGATGAGCGGAAAATATATCAATATTTACCGCCCCTTTAACTTAATATTTTGTTAGTTTCTCGGGTTTGATGAACGTTTTGATGTGTTTTAGTTTATTTTGCAGATAAAATAATATCGGGTCTCAATGAAATCATTTAGGATGAATATGGGTCAAATAAGGGCAATTATCGAACTTGATATTTTAATTTTGGAGATTGGAAACTTGAAAGGGCGTTTTGACGAAGTGCAGTTTTGGAAATTCAAGTATTGCGCTTCTGTCGTATTTTGGGCATAACTTTTTACTCAGATATCCGATTGAGCTGATTCAAGTTCCAGATTAAATAAGACTCAAAGATCTATAACTTTGAAAGAGGAAATATTTTCGAATTCTGAAGATTCATGACCGAAATTGATGAACCATCCAGAAGTGTGTGATGTGTAATTATTAAGTCATTATCAATCATTTTCAAAGCAAATATAAATTATAAATAATTAATTAAAATTTTATCAACACACCAAACAATATAAGCAATTAGTGGAGCAATTATGGATTTGGTGGTAATTAGTGGAGAAATTAATAATGGATTTGGTGGAGAATTTGATGGATGATTTGATGGAGGAAAATTTGCCTATAAATATCAAGCCATTTCATTTGTAAAATTCATACTTTCTTCTTTGAAATCCTAATGAATAAATAAGAAGATTGTATCTTGTTTGTTATTTACAGCTTCCAGTAATTAATTTCCGCTTTCGCACTTTCTTTTCTTTACTTTTCAGTTTTTTACTTTCCGCAATTTACTTTTACGCACAACCTTTTCTTTATTTACTTTTGCCAGTTTTTATTTTTCAAGCAATGAGGAGATAACTCCCCTTGCTGGGGTAAAAGGTAAAGCTTTTATTATTGCTATCTAGATTAATCTCCTTAAATATAAAATATAAACTATTTAAAATATGACTTAATGAGGATACCGCTATATTGGCCGGTTGGAAATTAATTATAAATTGGTTTTAACCTGACTAAGTATGGATACCGCCTAGTTGGTCGGTTGGTAATTAATTATTAATTTGACTTAATCAGGATACCGCCGTATATGGCTGGTTGGTAATTATCACGCAAAGTTAATATATTATATTAAGGGAGATATCTAAAATAGTAGTAATAAAAGTGATCCTCTAACCCCAGCATTTTCTTTTATTGTACTTTTACTTTATTTAATTTCAGTAATTTACTTTTCAGCAATTTACTTATTTTTTTTTACTTTTTACTTTTTACTTTTTACTTTTTTTTTACTTTTCAACAATTTACTTTTCAGTATTTAATTTTCAGAATTTACTTTATGTCTTTTATTTTATTTAATTTTTACTACCCGTAAATATGTGTCGTAACTAAGCCAGTTATCTGGGGTTGTGATGAAATCCAATATCACCGGTTATAAGGGGTTAAATTATAGTTTGGGTAATATAAAGGTTTATTTATTGAGTCTTAATCTTAATGCTTTTTATTAACTGACCATTAATAAAATTGAACTGGTAAACTTAAAATGAACTAGACATAGGGATTTTAAGTTTAAGACCTTAGACTCAATAGCCCACGATCTTCCTTGATGATAGATAACCCTTTAATAGATTTCCTTACAGGATAGGAATATACCTGTCGGGCGGGGGTAGCCATAATTGGAACTTAAACTTAATGAATCCAGATAATTTGGTTGACATAGACATATGGTTCAATTGGGTTTTAAACTGGGTATTGTGTCTGACCATCGACAGAGGCATACACATAATTTAGTGTTCCAGGTTAATAAATCAATATATTACCCAACTTAAGATAACCACTTCATCTTTAAAATGATATTGGAAGAAATCACAACCCTAGATAGTTTTTAATATTGAATTTTCTTAAAACCTACTTTCGAACAATTTTATTTACTTGTTTTAAATTTAGAATCGTCACCATTTCAAATCAATCAAACAACCTGTTAGATAGTAGTAATCATTTGACCTCATTAAATTAATAGATTAGATATTAAGTCCTCGTGGGATCGATATTTTTATACTACTTGAACGATACGTGCGCTTGCGTTATACGTGTGTGTTTACGCCGGTCAGAAGAGAAGTAACGCAATATATGCTAAATCCCTTCATAGCACAATAATGAGTTATGATATATGTGGGGACAACCATCCTAGTGATCATTGCACATTCAACTACAATTCAGGGGTGGCAAAACCATCAAAATTTTACATGGTATAATAATGAAGCTCTCGCGTGTCCCATTGAACCATTATATCCTTTTTATCCATCGCAAGCTCAAGAATTTCCTCAAAAACTAAAACCATTCATGGATGACTTGTTTATGTAGATAGTCAATCAGAACAAGTTTCTTACATAGTAGAATAGGAAAATTGTGATCAAGTTTTTAATGTTGTGCTGGGGAATTATTTTATTTTTCTTTATTATATTAGAACGAATAGTGTACTTGCTTAACTAAGCACCATTTTTTTCATTTATTTGTCTCTGTTTTTTCATATAGTTGAACGAGTAGCCACAACACATCATGGACAACCAACTTCCTAAACCACTCGACGTGGTGGTGCATCCAATTGTTGTTCGGGATAAGACGATACCAATAATAGATGGACCTATATCTTGTATCATCTCATCCCTTCATCAGACTAACACTTACGACATCAAGACTTGTATCCATATGATACAGTAATCATTTCATTTTGGGGGTGGTTTGAACGACGATCCTAATGCCCATATACGCAGCTTCCTATAAGTTTGCAGCACCTTCAACTTTAACAAATGAGTAGAAAAAGTAGTTCTTATGCGAGTGTTCCCATACTCCTTGAAGGATATAGCGAAAGTGTGGCTCTATTCACTGCCAGCGGGGTCAATTATGACATGGGCAGACCTGGCTACGAAATTCCTTGCCAAATATTTTCCCTCAGTCAGGAAAACTAAGCTATGGGATGACAACTCGTCCTTTATGCAGTATGAGTTAGAGTCTCTATAAGAGGCATGCGAGAGATACAAGGACTTGCTTCGCAGGTGCCTACATCATGAGATAGCTAAATGGTTGCAAGTTCAAACCTTCTACAATGGGCTCACTAAGATGCTTAAAACTAGGTGCACTGATGGAAAATGGCAAAAACCAAGCTTGGGATCTACTGGGAAGAGATGGCCAATAATAATTCTTTGTGGCCAATAGAAATAAGTATGCCTCAACGAGTAGCAGGAGTCCATGAGGTCGGCCCCAACATAGTTATGAATAATAATATGGAGCGAATTTACAAATGCCTAAAGGTCTTTAGTATGCAGGTTGTGAACAATGTAGGAGTCACATGTGCAGTATATGACGAGAACAAAATATAGAGCCATACGTCTAATATGGTGAGTTTGTGAACTATGTCAACAATTACAATAGACAAAGCCACAACCCCTGCTCCAACAGCTATAACTCTGGGTGGAAAGACCACCCCAATTTTGGATGGCAAAATAACCAATGGGCAATACCGCTAGGATTTCGGCAGTAAACTACCGGACAAGGGTATGAAAAGAGGCAAAACTTGGAGGAAATGCTCGCATATATGCTCAAAAAGCAAGAAGCCAAATAAGATGTCTTGTTTCAGAGTCAAGCAGCGTCCTTGAGAGCACTGGAAAACCAAATCAGATAGCTAGCCAATAATCAAAGTCAGAGGCCATAAAGGGGCTCCCCCAAGTGCATAGAAGCCAATCCCAGAAGAGAATGGAAAGAATTTTACAATGTCATCACAGTAAGCACTAAAGAATAATAAGTAGAAGAAACTTCTATAGACTCCACACCAATGAAACATGAACCGAAAATAAATTCGTTGTACTATGAACCACAGCCTTCATTCCCCACTAGGCTAATGCCACAGAAAAAACTTGAGGAGTATACAGGGAAGTAGAAAAAAAAAGAGCAACAACTCCAGAAGTGTGCAAACCTATCAAGGAAGAAAGGCTTATAAAGGTGTGCAATGTAATATTGCAAAGAACAACTGCAACCAAATGCAAAGATCCAGACATCTTCACCATAGCATGCACTATTGAAGATTGCGAGTCAAAGGCAGTATGTGATTTAGTGTCAGAGATTAATTTGATACATCTACCTATGACAATGCGATTGGGGTATCATAAGTTAAAACCAACCTCTATATCTCTACAGTTCGCGGACAGAACCACCAAGGTGCACAATGGAGAGATAGAAGATCCATTATTTTGTTGTTTAGGATGAATTATATAAAGAATTGAGCAATAAGGAGTGAAGAACTTGAAAATTCAGATTTGCACTAATATTCATTGTTTTGTGTTTAGGATGCATTATATAAAGAATTTAGCAATAAGGAGTGAAAAATTTGAAACTCTCGATTTGTACCAGTGACTTCCTAATTTGCATAATCTTCAGTATTTTGGCAATAATATTTTCATACGATGTCCAGATAATGTGATTTAAGTTGCGTTGGAAAGAATGCGCAATTATCTACAACTTTGTAGCTTATGTTGAAGACTGAATCTGATCAATAATGGTCAAAATCGAGCTTAAACTTGCAAGTAATGCATTGGCGCGCCAATAGAGTCCAGGGAGCGACATTGATGCGAAAGACTCCCAAATGAATAGGAAACTTGATTTTATGAAATCTATAAAAATAAAAACGTCTATGGTTACTTGAAATAAGTTTTAAGGGAGGAAAATAAGTCTCTTTGGAGTCCAAAATACTCTTTAAACACAATAATCATTCAAGAACAAACAAGAATAAAAAGATCAAACAAAGATTAAGAAGAGAAGATTGAAGAGCTTTGAGATTGAATATTAACAACCTTCATGATTTGTTTCTTTATCCCTTCTTTATTAATTCATTGTTATTTATTATGTTGAATACCATGATGATTTTGTTAATCTTTTTTATCATGAACTAGACATTGTTCTAAGATTGCAATGGAACGCAATATGAATTTTTATTAATTGAATCTTTTTATGATTAATTTGTAATATTCTAGTGGATTATTTATCATTCTCTTTGCTTAATGCGTCCTATTGCTTGGCCAACAATAAGATAGTTGTGGTAAACCCTTAGGAACTTGGAAAAGTGAATTTTGGTTTAGCCTTGTGAATTGATAATACGTTATCTCATTCTGTTGAATAGATTAATGTGCATAATAGTAATATACCTGCAGGGTATGCGTAGCCATAGTTAGAACTTGAACTTAATGAGTTTGACTTAGATCAATTATCATAAGAATACAGGTATTTGAACTAAGTTAAGTGTTTCTATTTGACCATCGAAAGAGACTCGTAGATAACTTCATGCTCTAGGTTAGTAATTCATTATAGTTGATCATTTATAAATACATGAGATTAATTTAAGTGAATATTGTGGGAAGTTGTGATCTTAGGTTATTCTTATCTTGATATTTTCTCGTGTTTATTGTTTGTTTTCCTTTTACTTTACTTTCCTTAGTTAATAATTCTCTCTTCATAGACACTAGTATAAATAAGGTCAGGGTTGATAAAACTTTAATATTAGACCGTAATAACAATTTCTCGTGAGATCGATATTTTTATATTAATTATACGATACATGTACTTGCGTGCTATATAAAATCACAATCATCTCCCGTATAGAAATTTTGATACAGAAGTCAGTTGTCCATTGAGATAGAAGATGAATGTATCATCATATATTCAAAATATCATTTGTATGCGAACATTAAATATCATTGAGATCGAAGTAGTAGGAATGAATTGAAATCCGAATAATTAATTTTTGGGGAGGAAATATAAAAATAGCCAAATAAATATTACATCTTGCCCAACTAGCCATAACTATGTTTCTATAACAATACCAGCCAATTAAACCATATCTAAATCAAAATACCTTCTAAATTTAAACTATATTTTCTCTCATGCCACAACTTCCATCTTTTGCATCCACTTTTCTTTTCTATTCATGCTAATTTCTTATTTCTCATTATTTTTAGATTATTTTTCAAAATAATTGATAAAATTCTCTTAAGCAATGTATATGTAGAATGATGTAGATTATATGTGTGAGATTTTATTAAAAAATTATAGATAGTAATATAGTACACAAAAGTGTTCGATAAAATGTCAATCTTAGATGGACATGACTATGCGACAGCACCCATCGCATCGCCATTTTGGTGTGTGATGGGTGCACAATAGGTGTTGTCACACTCTTATTGGTATATGCTACTATGAATTGCTTTCAAGGGTAATTTTATCCAAATATAATCAATTTGGCTAATTAGGTATTAAAAATATAATGACGGCTACTTGTTCTATATACTACTTTATTATTATTTTTTCGCTTACTTTTTATAATTTCCTTTAATTTTTTGCAGCCGACAAAATCATACCTTATATATTCCAGGAAACAGTTCTTAATAGATCAAACAATCTGATCGGTTAAACAAGTTCACTCAGATGCTTTGCAATGGCTATATGTAAAGAATTTCTTGAGTGCACCAGGGACTTGGTGTGTAATCAAAACCCCGCCAAAAACAAATGAAACAATGAACTTCTTAGCTTCTGAATCTTCAAATAGGCTTCTTTGTAGGGGTGTTCACGGGTCGGATCGGGTTTTCGGTATTTTTTTTGGACCCGATCGGGTCGGGTCATTTGACCCGAAATTTAAGCAGCTGACCCACACGGGTCGGGACTTAGTGTAATTAAAACCCAAAATGATACACTCACATACACTTTTACTTAAAGTTTTACAAACTCTCTCACTGTAGTTACAGTGATCTACAGTAATTCATGTAGCTACAGTGAGAGAATTGGTAAAACTTCAAGTAAAAGTGTGTGTGACTGTATCATTACTCATTAAAACCCCGCCAAAAACAAATGGAAACAATGAACTTCCTTCTTAGCTTCTGAATCTTCAATTATGCTCCCTGTGATTCCATGACGCCGCTGATGAGCAGCAAGATGATCCCTGTTGTTAAATTTGGTGTCACTAAACAGTAATATAAACATGCAAACAAACAGATCAAACAACAAAAGTAAATCTAGATGCAAGAAACCCTAAAAACAGAAAAACCTTAAAACAAAACCTGTAAATCAAGTTTATAGATTCAATCCAAGTCGAGATATCTCTGTCCTTAAGAACTTATTGGCCCCGTCACAGGTGCTATACGGATTCGCAATTGGCCAATGTCCTCCCAGGATAACTTGGTTCCTTCTTGTCCAAAGAGCACTCTTTGACAAGTATTCGAACTAGGAAATGTGGTGAAACTCTCTCTAAAACAAAGAAAACAAAATGTCTCTTCCAGAAATTCGGATATCTTTTTCTGTATATCATTATTTTGGATATAAAGCCTTCTTATATAAGGCATGGAAGGGTGCCAATAGGGCACCCTTTGGGATGGGGTGCAACCCTCCAAAGGGTTATACCCCTCACAAGCACCCAATCCAACCAAATGACAGATTATCCTTAATGAAATATTTTGAAGAATTTCCAACAATCCCCCACAATTCTTCAAATATTCATGGAGACACTTGAGAGAGTTACCATGAACTAAAGCTGCATCGAAATAGGTAGCTTTCGCCTTGAACCTTTCCTAGTGAGTGACAATCGGATTTACTTGGCAAACCAGTGACCCATAGTCTTGAATTGTTCTGCCGTTGGTGTAAACCAAGACAATTGCCAACACACAGCTTTAATTCGACCATTTTCCCGTTCTACGGTTGTGTTCATTTTGGCCCTGAACAACGGTCCTGGATTCATCAAGCACTTTAGGGTAACCCGCCTTTAAAGGTTCCCATGGAAGCGGCCTCACTTCTTACTTGAAATAGGTGATCTACTATGAAGAGGTAATCTGTCTTTACCCCCATTAGGACTCATCTCCTAATATAGTGATCATTAAAAGCCTTAGCTTATCCTAACCAATGACAGACAGCACTCAGCGTCATTATCGGAATGGGAAAGAGTACGAAACTCTTCAGTGCTTGTTTTGAATTGCACAAAGTTTCTGTTGTCCCTTTTGAACCTAGATCTTGGGATCTCCAGTCAGCTAGGTTGGGTTTCCACAGTGACAATTCTTAGATTATAGGCTTCAAGCCCATTCCCCTCGATGACTTCTCAACTTGCTCTCGAGGTAAACCTTTAATTAGTGGATCCGCTAGGTTTTCTTCGACTCAACATAATCGATCGATATTATGCTACTTGAGAGCAGTTGACGTATGGTATTATGTCTCCGACGTATGTGTCGAGACTTACCATTATACATTGTATTTTGGGCTCTCCCAATAGCCGATTGGCTATCACAATGTATGCTAATCGCTGGCACCGGTTTGGGCCAACTAGGAATATCCTCCAGGAAGTTTCTAAGCCATTCTGCTTCTTCCGCTGTTTTGTCTAACGCTATGAACTCTGATTCCATAGTAGACCGGGCAACACATGTTTGCTCGAGGATTTCCATGACACGGCTGCATTACCAAGTGTGAAAACAAATCCAACCGTAGATTTGGAATCCACTATATCAGATATCCAGCATCGCTGTATCCCTCTAGAACAGCAGGATATCTCTCGTAATGTAGCCCATATTTTGAAGTTTCTTATACCTCAAAACACTTACTATGACTTTCCAGTGGTTATGTCCTGGATTGCTAGTATATCTGCTAAGCCTATTCACAGCTTGAGCGATATCAGTTCGTGTGCAATTCGTGAGATACATCAGACTTCTGATGACCCTTGAATACTCTAATTGCGATATGCTTAAGCCAGTATTCTTTGATAGAGGAAGAGTTAGGTTAGCTACTCCCAAATCTTTCATATCAAATTTGCTGGTTAACACGTTTTTGGTAGACTGAATCATTTCATGATTACTACCAATTATCAGCATATCGTCTACATAGAGACACACAATGACATATCCTTTTTGAGTTGACTTGGTGTACACACACTTATCACACTCATTGGTTTTAAACCCACTTGACAACATCTCTTTGTCAATGTTCTCATGTCATTGTCTAGGTGCTTGTTTTAATCCGTACAAGGATTTTACAAGTTTGCACACCTTCTGTTCTTATCCAGGAACATTAAACCCTTCTGGTTGTTCCATGTAAGTCTCTTCATCCAATTCACCATTCAAGAATGACGTCTTTACATCCTTTTGATGTATTTCAAGACCAAATATAGCTGCTATAGCTATAAGCATTCTACTGATGTGATACGAATCACTGGTGGATATGTGTCAAAGTAAACAAGGCCTTCTTTCTGTCTATAATCTTTTATGACAAACCTCGCCTTGTACTTATCTATTGATCCATCCATTTTCATCTTTCCATTTGTAGCCAGTGGCTTACAACCTGGTGGAAGATCAACCAACTCCCAAGTATGGTTCTGTAGGATTGAATCAATCTCACTGTTTATCGCCTCTTTCCAAGAGGTGCCTCCAGAGAAGACATTGCTTCTTTATAGCTTTGAGGCTCATTTTCTAACAAATATGTCAGAAAATCGGGTCCAAATGACTTAGACGACGTCTAGGTTCATTTGCCTCAACATTTCCATGTTGATTTGACTCTTGGTCAACCTGATCACTGTCATTGACAGTATCAACAAATCTTTTGAGAGACTCTCTTCTTTGTCTTTCCTTACAAGGAAATGTCTCTTCAAAATATTGCATTCCTTGACTCAATCATCACATTTGGATTGATGTCAGGAATCTCATTTTTGTGTGCCAAGAATCGATATGCATTATTGTTGCAAGTATATCTGATGAATATACAGTCAACAGTTTTGGGTCCTATTCCACCTTCTTAGGTTTAGGAACCATTACTTTGGCAAGACACCCCCACACTTTGAGGTATTCGTAGGAAGGTACGAACCTTTCTACAATTCATATGGTGTCTTGTCTAGTCTTCTGTGAGGAAGCTTGTACAGAACGTAGTTCGCGGAAAGCAAGGCTTCCCCCCACAAGTTCTGGGGCAGACCCGAACTTGTCAACATGGCATTCATCATTTCCTTCAACGTTCGGTTTTTGCGCTCCGCAATTCCGTTCTGTTGAGGAGAATAAGGAGCAGTGGTTTCGTGAATAATTCCGTGCACAGAACAATATTCACCGAATGATGAAACATATTCACCACCACTATCACTTCTGATTCTTTTGATTACTTGCCAAGTTGATTTGCAACTTCGTTCTCAGTGTATAAAGCTCTCAATAGCTTCAGCTTTGCTCCTCAGCAAATACACTTAACAGAATCTTGTGCTTTCATCGATAAAAGTGACAAAGTACTTTTTACCGCCTCTTTTTGCACAATATTCATGTCACACACGTCAGTGTGTACAAGTTCCAAGGGTTCAGAACTTCGTTCTATGATGTTCTATGTATTTTTGCTTCAACACATGCCTCACACTCATGTTGGCCATCAATGCAAATTTAGGTATAAGGTTCATGTTAATTAATGTACGCATTGTATCATAATTAACATGTCCTAACCTCTCATGCCATACATTTTGTGACTCAATAATATAAGCAGAAGTTTCAGCTTTATTAATAGCACAATTGACAGTCATTGAAAAGACCCTCAGCGAGGTATCATTTTCCTACATAGACATCATTTTTGGTCAATACAATCTTGTCAGAAACAAATACAAACCCGAGACCGAGTTCTTCCGAATATCTAGAACATGCAAACATTCTTATATGTAAGCTTCGTTCCGGATATCATTTTCAGAACTACTGTGCCTTGTCCAACCACTCTAGAGGTAGACGAGTTTCCCATTGTCAGATGATCGCCGCCATCGACCTTTCTGATACGAGGAAAATATTTTCTATCAGCACAGATATGATGAGTAGCCCTAGTGTCTACCCATCATTCTCTCGGATTCCCAACCAAGTTGGCTACAGTTACCACTGCTTAGAGATTCATTTCTGAAATCTCATCAGTTAACTGCTCATCTTCAGCGACATAGGCCTCATTTTTCCTGCCATTGTCCTGAGATATCTTGTTTCTGCAGTCCTTTGTCATATGACCGCTCTTTTCACAGTTGTAGCACTTCCCATTGAACTTCTTGTTCGCTTGGGAAGAATCAGCTTCACTGTTCTTTCTTTTCTTGCTACCCTTTACATCCTCAAAGATGTTGGCCTTAGACTCCATAGTCTTGTAGCTGGCCTTCTCGGACATCATGTTGTCCTGTTCGATTCTCAATCGAACTCCAAGGTCCTCAAGGCTCATCTGCTTCTTTTTGTGTTGCAGATAGCTCCTGAAGTCCTTCCATGATGGAGGCAACTTTTCAATTATGGCGGCAACTTGAAACATCTCACAGAGTTTCATTCCCTCATCCAGTATTTCATGAATGATCAATTGCAGTTCACCCAACTGAGACATCACCGTCCTTGAATCTACCATCTTGTAGTCCAGGAACCTACCCACGACAAATCTTTTTTGTCCGGCATCTTCGGTTTTGTACTTCTTCTCGAGAGATTCCCAGAGAACCTTCGCAGAAGTCATGCCTTGGTACACATTGTACAGGGTATTGTCAAGACCACCCAAAAGGTAGTTCTTGCATAGGAAGTCTCCAGACAACCAAGTCTGTTATCGCTCTTCCTTGGCCAATTCAGATTCACCCTCCACAGGACCCGGAGGATCTTTGAGGAATTTAGCCAACTGGAGAGTTGTCAGGTAGAACAGCATTTTGATCTGCCACTGTTTGAAATTTGCCCTACCAAATTTCTCCGGCTTTTCTCCGTGAGAGACCGGTATTCTTTGATATTTCCGCTAGCCATTTGTAACTGGAAATTCAACAGGGTTCAATCAGTCTACGAAAGACGAATTGCACAACGATCAACGAATGATCTTGTTCAAGGTGATGTACTAGGTAGTCACTTGTTGTTCTAATGGACGAAAGTTCCAATAAACACAAGTCATTGAATTTCAACTAAAGATACTTAAGGAAAATTGAATGAACGAATATTCTTCGAACACCTTTTCCAATAGGATCTTTTAGCAATTCACAACCCAGATTTACACTCTTCCAATAGCACAATTATTACGATAAGTGTAGATATATAAATGTCAATCAAGATTGGATGGAATTACTTGTGCAAAATTACACTTTAAATTCTCAACCAATTATGCAACAACCAATCAATTTCAACTTTATCACTATGTGTATGCTTGTGATAATTGAACAACTTAATAATAACTTAAATCTATACTACCAAGATTAATGTGTTTACAGTATATGACTAACCAAGTTAATATTAATTAAAGTTTGCTTTTATGATACTTCCAGGACAAAATCGTTAGTGTCACGTTCGTATCTACGTTCGAACGAGACTGTCCAGTGTGTGTGCGTTCGTGTTGCGTTTGATAACGCGTTCGAACGAAGTGTTTCCAGAGAGTTCACGTTCGTGTAACGTTTGATAACGCGTTCGAACGGAATGATTCCAGAGAGTTCGCGTTCGAGTTGCGTTTAGGACGCGTTCGAACGTTCTAAGGCAGAAGGCTTGCGTTCGAGTTGCGTTTGAAGACGCGTTCGAACGTTCTTACGAATTTTCAAATTTTTGCCTTCGCGTTCGTCGGGCGTTCGAACGCCCAACGGGTTTTTCATGCACAGTTCGTATTTTCCAGAAAATACTCAAACCCTAACATGCAAATTACTATCTAATAACACGATACAATAAGTTCTTAAGATTGTTGTTAAATTTGGTGTCACTAAACAGTAATATAAACATGCAAACAAACAGATCAAACAACAAAAGTAAATCTAGATGCAAGAAACCCTAAAAACAGAAAAACCCTTAAAACAAAACCTGAAATCAAGTTTATAGATTCAATCCAAGTCGAGATATCTCTGTCCTTAAGAACTTATTGGCCCCGTCACAGGTGCTATACGGATTCGCAATTGGCCAATGTCCTCACAGGATAACTTGTTCCTTCTTGTCAAATAGCACTCTTTGACAAGTATTCGAACTAGGAAATGTGGTGAAACTCTCTCTAAAACAAAGAAAACAAAATGTCTCTTCCAGAAATTCGGATATCTTTTTCTGTATATCATTATTTTGGATATAAAGCCTTCTTATATAAGGCATGGAAGGGTGCCAATAGGGCACCCTTTGGGATGGGGTGCAACCCTCCAAAGGGTTGTACCCCTCACAAGCACCCAATCCAACCAAATGACAGAATTATCCTTAATGAAATATTTTGAAGAATTTCCAACAATCCCATCCGCAAGTTGAACTCCATTACTAAGGATTATAGTCCCGTAGAAAGGAAGCATATGTTTCCCCAACATTTACAATTTTCCTAAGGGGGATTCAACAGTCCTCAAAACCTGTGACATAATTATCTTTTTCTCAAAACCTGTGACATAATTATTATGGACAACTACATGCATTCCTTCGGTTTCTTGAACCCATGTCTGGTTTTTGAAGTACAATCCTCCAGTTGGGAATGCTGCCTGCGGCAGCAGGTATAGATCCACCTGCAAATGGATCTAACATTAAAATGTCATTGGAGAAATCCAAACAACATACCATCTGAACATTTTCTTCAAGTGTAAGCGAAAATCAGATAATCAATTTTTGTTAGATAAAATAAACCCAACGAGACACTACTCACAAGAAGGGAAAAATGAAATACAGACCTCAAAGAACATAATTCAATCACTACCAAGAGCCACTCACTCTCAGAACTATTCAAACTGACAACCAACTCAACCCAGTAAACTAAAATTTATAATGGTCAGTTTTATTTCATATTCTTTAACCATTCTGAAATTACCTACAAGCAATAGCGACAAAGAAACTCTATACCCAAGAGGGGGGGTGAATTGGGTTATCGCTATAAATGCGGAATTATAAAATCTTTGCCGATTTTAAGCTCTTATTACCAAGTGGGAGTTTTAGGCCAATTTTCTCTATTCTAATTGATATCCTATATGCAAGTTCTAATCAATAAGTGTAAATACAAATTAACTTGCAAATAGTAAAAGAGTAGGGAAAGAGAGATACGACACTGCGATATATAGTGGTTCGGCAAACCGTGCCTACGTCCACTCCCTCAAGCCTCGCTTGAAGATTTCTACTAGAATCGAGTTTTCGTGGTTCACTCGCAACCAAGAGTTTTCCGCAAAGGCGCACTCCAAACCCTTTTACAATTTTGAGTTTTGTTCGTAGGCTCACTCACAAACCTTTACAATTACCCGAATAATGGGATTTCACAAACCGCAAGTGTTTTTGATAAGAAAGAATTAAAACACACTTGGGCACTCACAAATAATAAGAAGATTGTGTGAGAGCAAAACCCAAGTGATCTAAGCTCACTAAATGATATGAAGATGTGTGTGAGCTTGGGTGAGTGTTTAAGTGTGTGAAGGTTTTGGACACTATTTTCTTGCCTTAGAGAATGTATGAAGATTGTGTATTAAGTCTCTTTTCTAAGGCAAAGGAGTTGGGGTCCTATTTATAACAAAATGCAAAGCTATTCCCAACTACAGCAAAATCGGCGAGCAAACCGGCGAGGAAACCGGCATGCCGGTCTAGGTTTGCAACGGTTCTATAACGTTCGAAAAACTAGCTGTTAGACCGGCGAGCAAACCGATATGGAAACCGGCGAGGAGCTCCCTGGTTCCAGAGAGCATGATTTTCTCAGCCAAAACCGGCATGAAAACCGGCGAGAAAACCGGCATGGAGCTCCCTGATTTCAGCTCCCTGGTTTCAGTGCTGATGACCAGTCAAGACTGACGACACTTGGTATTTTGGCCATAACTCTCTCTAGAAAATTCCAAATCATGATCCGTAAATTTCTAAATAAACTAGACACATAGATCTAGCTTCCGTAACAAATTCAGCTCCAAAAACATTAAGATGAATTTTATGGAATTTTTCTAATGTGACATGAATGCAGAAAACGCACATATGAGCATGTTGTACTAAAAAGGCTCTAGCAAAGCATCGGAATTGTGTTCCGTTTGAACCGTAGAAAACTAGAGACACATATCTATCTAATGGTATATCATTTGAAATTTAATTCAACCATTTGATAGTTTTTAGAAGATCATTTGCCGATGCACTTGTGCATGAAGTTCATTTTGGTGCAAATAAAATGCAAATGATTCTTTTAGCATTCTAAGCCATTTTAAATGCAAGTGATGCAAAATCTATGATTCCTAAGAGCTTTAGATCACTTGAGTAAACTCACTTACAATAAAATTTAGCTCTTAATCATTATCTTCGATTTGCCGCTAGTCTTCATATTCTCGCTCTTCACCCCATATGCTTCGACACTTTTTGTAATGCTTCGTGTTTGTACGTCGAAGTCTTCATTCGCGTTGACGTCATCAAAATCCTTTTATGCGATCAAGTCGCCAACACATTCAACCGAGTTTTGAGGTATTATTATAATTTATCAAGAATGACGATAACTGCAATGAGGCTAATTTGAATTGCACATAAGAGCCGATTGGAAAAGGAAATTTTAGAAGCAATCAAGCAAAAGCTTGGCAGATGGAATCTGGAGAAAAAAACTTGATATTTCAAGACCGATTGTTTACAGTTAGAACGTGAAAGTGTTAGCGACACAGTTGCATGATGGATTTTGATGACGTCAACACTTGAAGTCTTCGACGCGCATTAGCGATACATTACAAAAATATTTCGAAGCAATTGTTGATGAAGATGATCAAGAAAGCAAAGATGATAAAGAGGCAAAAAGATAATGAAAAAGTCAAAAAAGGAGCCAAGCAAGATGAAGATCAAAATAATGATTAAGAGCTAAAACTAATTGTAAGTGAGTTTATTCAAATGTTTTAAAGCTCTTAAGAATCATACATTTGGCATCATTTACATTTAAATTGACTTAAAATGCTTAATGAATCATTTGCACTTTATTTGCACCAAAATGAATTTCAATGCACAAGTTCATCGGAAAATGGTTTACAAACTTAGCAAACAGTTGAATTAAACTTCAAATGATATACCGTTAGATAGATATGTGTCTCTAGTTTGCTACGGTTCAAACGGAATACAATTCCGATATATAGAACCTTCGCTAGAGCCATATTACTACAACATGTTCATATGTGCGTTTTTATGCATACATGTCACATTAGCAAAATTCCATAAACTCCATCTTGATGTTTTTGAAGCTGAAATGTTTACAGATAATAGATCTATGTGTCTAGTTTATGTGGAAATTTATGGATCATGATTTAGAATTTTAAAGAGCAAGTTATGGACAAAATACCGAGTGCTGTCAGTCTTGACTGGCCATCAGAAACATGCATACCGGTCTCAAAACCGGCATACCAGTTCCAGAGGTCCCAACGGTCATTTTTTGAGCCGTTTGACCAGCATACCAGTTCCAGGACTTTAAAACGGCTATAAACGGCTAGTTTTTTGTAAAATCTATAAATTCATAATTTTTCTCACTTCTAACACATCTCTTGCACATATATTCATCATCTAATCATGTCAAAATATTCTTGAGAGTTTATAACCATCTTCAAATCATTTTACACTCTCTATATTTGAAAAAGCTCATATTTTATCTTCATATTCATATTAGTGAGCTTTGATACATTTGAGTGAGAAACCCACATATTAAATCTTCTTATCTTTGTGAGTGCGCAAGTGTGTTTACAAACATTTTATTCAAAACACTTGTGGTTTGTGAAATCCCATCGTTTGGGTAATTGTAAAGGTTTGTGAGTGAGTCTACGTAGAAAAGTGTAAGGGTTTGGAGTGAACCTTGTGTAAAACTCTTGGTTGCGGGTGAGCCACGGAAACTCGTTGATAGTGAAAATCTTCAAGCGCGGCTTGGGGGAGTGGACGTAGGTATTGTTGGCTGAACCACTATAAATCACGGTGTTATTTTCTTTATACCTTAACTATTTACTTATTGCAAGTTTGATTTATTTATATGATTATTACTTATAAACTTACATATATGTGATATATCGAAATAGAGAAAATCAACATAAGGCTAAATTTGTAAAACTAGATAAAATCGGCAAAGAAATTAATTTCTGCATTATTAGGCAATAACCCAATTCACCCCCCCCCCCTCTTGGGAATATAGAGTTTGGTTGTTGTATTGCTTGTAGGTAATTTCAAGTGGTATCAGAGCGAGGTATTCTCAATAAAGACCTAACCGTCCGAGAATCAATCATGGCTTCTACAAGTAACTCGTCAAAAATTGCCGAGGTATTTTCAATTGTTAGACCTCCATTCTTCAACGGAACCGATTATAATTATTGGAAGATGAGGTTCATTAACTACATTTTAGCCGTAGTTACACAATCCTTCAAGGTGATCACAAGGGGTGTTAAAACGCCGATGAAGAGAGATAGTAATGGTGTGGAGATTCCTAAGCTTCATTTTGAATGAATCGATGAGGAAATTGCACAAAGCTCCATAAATGCTAAAGCACTCAACCATCTTCTATGCGCTATTGATCGGAGTCAAATTAACAAGCTTACGGAATTTGGGAATGCATATGATTTATGGAAGTCTCTAGAAATGATCAACGAGGGCATAAGCCAAGTGAAGAAATCAAAGATCAACCGGTTCATGTGCGAATTTGATAGTTTCAACCTTGTTTTGATGTGTTGACGGCTGATTTCGGTCTCAGGGGCAATAAGGGTTTTTTACTCCCGAGACAATCCTCCTTCAACTGTGAATTTATTTTGTTTATGGGAAACCAAAAGCAAATTTGGCAAAAGATAAGTAAATTCACCAATCAACAAAGAGATTTAACGTGGTTCGGCGGATCAGATCCAGCCTACATCCACGGGCACAGAACAGACGATGATTTATTACCGAAATATGTTTCTCTGATCTGTTTTGTGTTTACAAGTCTAATTTTCTCTTGTTCTCTCCTTAACCCTACCTTACAAGCACGCTTTCCCCTCCTATTTATAATAACAAAGAAACTGTTTTCCTTTTCCCATAAGAATTCTTAGTCGAAACTACCTTCACTTCCTTTATCCTATTAAGACACTGACTTATCAACTTTTCCCCATGACAGTAGGATAACTTATCTTCTTATCCGTAAGAATATGGAGCATATCTCGCCATATTCTCGGTCTTCATGAGGTCGGTCACAATGGTCTTTTGAACTGAGAATGCTGCTATCGATCTGATAACGCCCGACCATCCGATCTGGAGTGGTCGGTTACCAATCATAAAGTGCTCGGCCCCTTACTGTTGGCTTTTAATGGTCAGGTCGGCATAAATGATCTTGACCAATAAGGGAATTACCTTTTTACCCTGCCGTACTGCTTAAATATCATAGGGCCTGAAAATACCGCTAACATGATGTTTTATTATAATTTATCAAGAATGACGATAACTGCAATGAGGCTAATTTCCATTGCACATAAGAGCCGATTGGAAAAGGAAAGTTTAGAAGTAATCAAGCAAAAGCTTGGCAGATGGAATCTGGAGAAAAAAACTTGATATTTCAAGACCGATTGTTTACAGTGTTGAAGTCTGCATGAAACATACATGCACGTTAAATTGCAGTTGGCAAACACAAGCACCGAAAGCATGAACAGAGTCATGCATGCAAGCTCACCAGCGCCGAAAGTATGAGAAGACACCCTGCCAACTTGCATGACAGTTGCCAAACCGTGTGACACTGTTCACACGGTTTGGGCACTATAAATTTGAGCATCCATTCAATTGTTTTTTATCCCAGAAATCCCAGAAGTGAGAATAATAGAGAGTAAAGAGGGTTGAGCAGCTCCTGCTGGGCCCAAAAAAAATTTCCACATTAATTATAAAAAAAAATATATATATATATATATATCAAATCCCTAAATTTTTTTTCCTAATTTTCTCTCCATTCGGAAAACTTGTTAATTTAAAAAGGGTTATACAATTTGCAGTCACCATTTTCACAAACTACATCTTACCACAATAATATAGGCAAGTAATCAACTTTCTATTGGTATCGATTTTCATTTGATATCATTATATGCCTTAATCATATATTTAACCTCATTAAGTATCAATTAGTGTCACATTGAATTTTTTGAGTTAAATGATATATATGTGATTACTTGATTGATTTGCATTGAATATGTTAGGATTGGTGCTCGGAGTGCCAATCCGGATCGTATTTATGTCTGATTCATGAATACGAACAATTCTTTTTTTTCCATAATATTACTTATTTAATGGTAGCACCTCTTATCTTTTATATACATATTCGATCTAATTACGATTAGATATCTAATTATGATTAGATTGAAACAAAATCTGATTTAGTGATACGTGTATATTAGACAAAGACCCTAGGATTTACAACGTAGTGTGCAGTTATAACGTAGTTTGTAATTGACATTGGGAAGCGTCACTATAAGTTGTATATCCTCAAATAAAGTTCCTGATCAAGATTTACTAACACGGGTCGGTTAGCAAAATCCGATGAGACCAGTACATGTCGTATATCATGACTTTGTCCGATGGTTTATCCCAATGAACCATGAGTCTCGGGAGACTCGTATAGACATGTAGATATTTATTTGATAAACATTGAACGACTCACTGAAGATTTCCTAATAGATGGTACACCAACGTCAATAAGAATCTTCTCGAGTTGAGTGAGTGTACAGTCTGGCATTCTCATAAGCCTGCAAGCGAAATTCCTCCAATTCGTTGAGTTGGTAGAGCCTTTTTCTCTCCTTCTGCTTGTGGATCAAGATTTAACTTCTTCAGTGCCCAGTACGCTTTATTCTCAAGTTCCACTGGCAGATGGCATGTTTTCCCAAACACCATTCGATATGGGGATATACCAATAGGTGTTTTGTAAGTTGTCCAGTAGGCTCATAATGCGTCATCTGGTTTTGTAGACCAGACCCTCCTTGTTGATCCAATGGTTCTCTCCAAAAAAAATTTGATATCTCTATTTGAAATTTCAACTTGTCCATTTGACTGCGGATGGTAGGCAGTGGCAACTTTATGAGTAACTCCGTATTTAGATAGGAGTGCATTGAAGTATCTGTTGTAGAAGTGTGTGCCACCATCACTAATAATTGCTCGAGATGTTCCGAAGCGAGTGAAAATATTCTTTTTAAGGAATTTCATCACCATTTTTGAATCATTTGACGGTAGTGTTGTCGCTTCAATCCATTTAGAGACGTAGTCTACTGCAACTAGTATGTACAGGTTTCCGAATGATGGAACAAAAGGTCCCATAAAATCAATCCCATATACATCAAATATCTTCACTTCCAGAATATTTTGAAGAGATCCTTCATTTATCCTTGAAATATTTCTCGTTCTCTGGCACCTGTCACATTGAAGTTAGATCAGACCTCTGCATGTTCGTTGGATGTGGACTGATGCTCATGATATCCAGTGCGTATCAAGATAGAATCCGTTAGTCCTGTGTACATGGCATAGGTATCATGCACGTGTTTGCGATCTAGTAAATCCATGGCCGTGGTATAACTTCGGAAGCGAGTTCCGAGTGTTATTTAGAGATCGTAAATTTAAAATTCGATTATATTATACCATAAGGATTTGACGTTCTTATCTATATCCTATGTATAATATGGATAGCCTGTGACGGATGGATTATACGTATGCAATGACCTCGACTTGCATATTTTAGCAAGATTATCCATGGTCATCATAATTCATGAGTGGGTGAAATTATGGACACGAAATTGGATTTCGTGACGGATAAACCTAAACTTAGAGAGTCTCACAATATGAAGTGTACTCGTTGAGCACTTGGGGAACGCGTTATGAATAATACAGATTATTCATAATACTTCACCGAATTAAATGAGTTAATTCGAGTCGTTTAACGGTTTTTAAACGAAAATACATGCATTATGGGCATTCGGTCATTTGATAATTAATGTGTATTTGTATTTGATACACAATTTGATTTGATACATATTAATTATTTGTCAAATGAGATTTTGACACATGTCATTAATATATGTATTTGTTATTTAATATAAATAAAAATACATATATAATAATAATCGCATTAATTAATTATTTAGATGTTTAAATGTTAAATATCTAGATAATTAAATTATTCTAATATTACATAATTGTTATGCAATATGTTTGATTATTATTGGTTACATATGGCATGATTTTATTAAGCTTAAAGTTTACAAATTGGATTTGTTAACTTAAAGGTTACTATTATTAATTAATTTGATTAATTGACCAAATGACCAAAATACCCTTCTTTAAACACCCTAAGTCGGTTTTGCTTCCTATGTAAAGTTAGAAAATTTTGTTTTCTAAATAATAAGAAGGCCATGGCCGAATCATTTGAAGAAAAAAGCACCCAAAATTTTCTTGAAGAATCAAGGAAGAAAGTGAAGAAAATCAAGAAAAATTTTAAGGAAATTAGGAGATTTGGAGGTAATTGATGAGCGGAAAATATATCAATATATACCGCCCCTTTTACTTAATATTTTGTTTAGTTTCTCGGGTATGATGAACGTTTTGATGTGTTTTAGTTTATTTTGCAGATAAAATAATATTGGGACACAATGAAATCATTTAGGACGAAATGTGGGTCAAATAAGGGCAAAAATTGGACTTGGCATATTAATTTTGGAGATTGGAAACTTGAAAGGGCGTTTTAACGAAGTGCGGTTTTGGAAATTCTAGTTTTGCGCATCTGTCGTATTTTGCGCATAACTTCTTACTCCGATATCGGATTACGCTGATTCAAGTTCCAGATTAAAGAAGACTCAAAGATCTACAACTTTTAAAGACAAATAATTTCTAATTATGAATATTTCATGCCCGAAATTGATGAACCATCCAGAAGTATTTGTGTGTAATTATTAAAGTCATTTTCAATCATTTTCAAAGCAAAAAATATATTAATAAATAAATAATAAAAATTATCAAATCACCACCAAACATGATAAGCAATTAGTGGAGCAATTAGTGGAGAAATTAATAATGGATTTGGTGTATGATTTGATGGAGGCAAAATTTTGCCTATAAATACCAAGCCATTTCATTTGTAAATTCATACTTTCTTCTAAGGAATTCCTTAAGAATACTAAAAAGATTGTATCTTGTTTGTTTATTTACAGCTTTCAGTAATTAATTTCCGCTTTCTCACTTCTTTTCTTACTTTTCAGTTTTTACTTTCCGCAATTTACTTTTACGCACAGTACTTTTCTTTCTTTAATTTTCAGTTTTTACTTTTCAGTAATGAGGATTTGGTGGAGCAATTAGTGGAGAAATTAATAATGGATTTTGTGTATGATTTGATGGAGGAAAAATTTTGCCTATAAATACCAAGCCATTTCATTTGTAAATTCATACTTTCTTCTAAGGAATTCCTTAAGAATACTAAAAAGATTGTATCTTGTTTGTTTATTTACAGCTTTCAGTAATTAATTTCCGCTTTCTCACTTTCTTTTCTTTACTTTTCAGTTTTTACTTTCCGCAATTTACTTTTACGCACAGTACTTTTCTTTCTTTAATTTTCAGTTTTTACTTTTCAGTAATGAGGATTTGGTGGAGCAATTAGTGGATTTGGTGGAGCAATCAGTGGAGAAATTAATAATGGATTTGGTGTATGATTTGATGGAGGCAAAATTTTGCCTATAAATACCAAGCCATTTCATTTGTAAATTCATACTTTCTTCTAAGGAATTCCTTAAGAATACTAAAAAGATTGTATCTTGTTTGTTTATTTACAGCTTTCAGTAATTAATTTCCGCTTTCTCACTTCTTTTCTTACTTTTCAGTTTTTACTTCCGCAATTTACTTTTACGCACAGTACTTTTCTTTCTTTAATTTTCAGTTTTTACTTTTCAGTAATGAGGATTTGGTGGAGCAATTAGTGGATTTGGTGGAGCAATTAGTGGATTTGGTGGAGCAATTAGTGGAGAAATTAATAATGGATTTGGTGTATGATTTGATGGAGGCAAAATTTTGCCTATAAATACCAAGCCATTTCATTTGTAAATTCATACTTTCTTCTAAGGAATTCCTTAAGAATACTAAAAAGATTGTATCTTGTTTGTTTAGTTACAGCTTTCAGTAATTAATTTCCGCTTCTTTCTTTCTTTTCTTTACTTTTCAGTTTTTACTTTCCGCAATTTACTTTTACGCACAGTACTTTTCTTTCTTTATTTTCAGTTTTTACTTTTCAGTAATGAGGAGGTAACTCTCCTTTGCTGGGGTAAAAGGTAAAACTTTTATTACTAATATTTAGATTAATCTCCCTTAATTATAATATATAAACTAGTTAAAACCTGACTTAACGATGATACCGCCATATTGGTCGGTTGGTAATTATTTAAATTGGTTTTAACCTGACTAAACTGGATACCGCCTGATTGGTCGGTTGGTAATTAATTATTAATTTGACTTAATCTGGATACCGCCTATATAGCTGGTTGGTAATTATCATGCAAAGTTAATATATTATATTAAGGGAGATATCTAAAATCGAAGTAATAAAAATGGATCATTTTACCTCAGCATTTCTTTTATTGTACTTTTACTTTATTTACTATTCAGCAATTTACTTTTAGCATTTACTTTTCAGCAATTTACTTTCAGCAATTTACTTTCAGCATTTACTTTTCAGTAATTTACTTTCAGCTTTTACTTTTCAGCATTTAATTTTCAGTATTTAATTTCAGCATTTACTTTCCATCATTTACTTTTCAGCAATTTACTTTTCAGCATTTTATTTTATGTCTTTTATTTTATTTAAGTTTTACTAGCCCTAGTTATGTGTCGTAACTAAGTTAGTTATCTGGGGTTGTGATGAATTCTAATATCACCGGTTTATAAGGGGTTATTTTATAGTTTGGGTAATTTAAAGGTTTACTTATTAATTATTAAGCTTAATGCTTCTTGTTTCTGATCACCAATAAGATTGATGGTGGTAAATCTAAAATAAACTTAACAAATGAATTTTAGGTTTCAGCCTTAGACTTAATAGCCCACGATCTTCATTGAGGATAGATAACCCTTTAATAGATTTCCTTACAGGATAGACATATACCTGTCGGGCGGGGATAGCCATAATTGGAACTTAAACTTAATGAATCCAGATAATTTGGTTGACATAGACATATGGTTCAATTGGGTTAAACTGGGTATTTACGTCTGACCATCGACAGAGGCTTTTGCATAATTTAGTGTTCCAGGTTAGTAAACCGATTTATTACACACAACCATGAAATAACCACTTCATCTTTTTAAAGATATTAGAAAGATTCACAACCCTAAATGTTTCCTAATATTGAATTTTCTTAAACCTACTTTCGTGCAATTTTATTTACTTGTTTTTAAATTTAGAATCATCACCATTTCAAATCAATCAAACAACCTGTTAGATACTAGTAATCATTTGACCTCATAAAATTAATAGATTAGGTATTAAGTCCTCGTGGGATCGATACTTTTTATACTACTTGAACGATACGTGCGCTTACGTTATACGCGTGTGTGTAAGCACCGGTCAAGTTTTTGGCGCCGTTGCCGGGGACTTATTTATCTTTCACTATTATTTTGGGGTTAGATACGTTACTTGTATCTAATTTTTTTTACTTATTTTTTTGTTTTCTTGTGTTTCAGGTTCTCAGAAACTACATGAGACAAACCAGAAGCTTTGAACTCTGACCGCTTGACCCAGAAATTGAAAGAACCATCAGACAGTTGAGAAGGGAAAGGCGAGAAGGCCAAGAAGCTTAGTCAACATGGAACCTGAACCTTTGGAAGTTGCACCACCGATACCCATTCGAGACAGAACCATTCCGGTGGTCGACGGTTTCATTTCCTATATTGTACTTACTCATTTACCAGCAAATGCGTGTGACATCAAAACATACATCCAGATGATTCAGCAGTCAGTACAGTTTGGGGGAAATGCAACTGAAGATCCTAATGCCCACATCAGTAACTTCCTGGAAGTTTGCGGTACTTTCAATTACAACCGAGCAGCTGAAGAAGCAATGAGACTGCGGGTTTTTCCATATTCCCTAAAAGACAAAGCTAAAGCTTGGCTACATTCACTACCGGCAGGTTCCATCACAACTTGAAACACTCTAGCCACCAAATTCCTTGCAAAGTACTTTCCACCAGCCAGAACAGCAAAGTTGAGGAATGAAATCACATCCTTCGTGCAACAAGATTCAGAATCTCTTTGCGAAGCTTGGGAAAGATTCAAAGATTAACTCCGGAAATGTCTTCATCATGAGATCGCAAAGTGGCTACAAGTCCAGACCTTCTACAATGGACTTTCTGGAATAATGAGAACCACAATTGATGATGTTGCTGGAGGAGCTTTGATGGCAAAATGAGAAGATCAGGCCTGAGACTTAATTGAAGAAATGGCCAACAATAATTCTTTATGGCCAACAGAAAGGAGCATGATCCAAAGAATTGCAGGAATTTATGAAGTTGGAGCCAACACAGCACTGAATTCCAAGCTGGATGTGATTTGCAAAAATCTGAAAACTCTTAACATGAAAGTTAATGGTGGATCCACAAGTTCACCATTTGGAGGAGTACCTGAGTCAGAATCTTACAACCAACAAGAAGAGACAATGAACTATGTCAACAATTTCAACAGACATGGGAATAATCCATATTCCAACACCTACAACCCAGGGTGGAGGAATCTTCCCAATTTTTCATGGAGCAACAATTCAGGGCAAATGAACAACCCACCACCCGGATTCCAGCAACAGAACAAAGGCCAGGAGCATGAAAAAGAACCAGGAATAATAGAAGTGTTGACCCAGTTGAAGAAGCAAGAAGCAAAATATGATGCTTTAGCAGCTATGGTTCAAAATCAAGTGGCATTGAATCAAAGTCATTCAGCTTCTATCAAAACACTAGAGAATCAAATGGGACAACTGGCCAATGCTCAGAGTTACAGACCACCAGGTACTCTTCCCAGCAACACAGAGTCAAATCCAAGGAACATGGTATTGGGGTTTATCCAGCGGAAGCGCGGGTTCGGGCGAAATCGACTTTTAAAATTTTAACAGTCCCGATGAATAATTTGTATCGTATACCAATTATAAATCCGTATTTTGCCCTAAAGTCTCATGACATTCATAAGAATCATAATTTCACCAAATTACGATTTTTACCCCTAATGCGATTTTACGGAAAATTCCTAAAACACTTCCGAAACAATTCCGAAAATTCTAGAAATTTTTCCTACGCATTTTATTACATCCACAATAACTCAATTTCACAAATTAAGCCAAATTGATTTAATTTCAAATTAATTCAATTAATATTCATAACCAAATCCAATTTGATCAATCCAATGAGTCCCACTATAAAGTTACTCTAAAACAATTCTAGGTCACTTATGAGTGGCTAATATAACTCTAGAATGGCAATATGAATATCTAATACCCTAATTAAGTCAATTACATTAATTGCCCCAATTTATTTACACATGCTACACAATATAATCAATTAATTTTTCTCACAAGCAAAACTCAACAAACAAGCATAAAACCTAACTACATCATATGTAAATCAATTGGAATAAATTGAAACAATTTTCCAACATAACAAATTAAGGAATTACCTTAACTCCTCCTTTATTTGTAGTCTAAGTACCAATTGATGTTGTTTATGCTTCCAATTTGTTATTTTGCCCATCCAAGAGAAAAGCCCCAAATTGATTTTGTTTGAAACAATTTCAAAACAAGCCAAAAACACAGCCCTTTGCCGAGAGGCAACCATCTTGGCCATGAGTGAAGAGAATAAAAATGAAACATTTTTCACTTTTTATTTCTTTCTCCAGCTACGCCGAGAGTCGAAGAAAAGGAAATCAACCTTTTGCATTTTTTTTTATTTACTTTTCATTTCTGTTCTTGGCTAAAAGTGGCTTTCACTTTCTCTAATCCTTGTAGCTGGCCGAATCTGAAGACGTCAAAAGGGAAAAATGAAAAAACTACTTTTTCATTTCTAGTCTTTCAACTTGACTGATTCTGAAGAAGGCAGAAGAAAAAAAAATGAAAACCTAATATTCATTTCTTCTCCCACAGCTTGACCGAGAGAGCAAGATAATTGCAAAAAGTGGGGTATTTATTTATCAAATATATCAACACTTGGCTAGGAAAATTCCATATATATTCAATTTTAGCACATGCTTATCAATATAAACTTAATAATCTTTAATTAATTAAATAATTTAATTAATCATATTAATTAATTAAGTTGTGGCAAATATAAAATTAACTAAATAATATCACAAATGTGTCCAACACATGTAAAAATTAATTAGTCAATTGTATAATTAATTAATCAAATAACAATTATTTAATTAATTAATCTACATGTGCAAGTGTTATTCTCCAATTAATATTAATGTGTATCTAATCAAATTATGTATCATATACACATACACATTAAATACTAAAATACCCAGCATGTGTAACATTACGAATAATCAAATTATTCATAATTAATTGCCCTGGTGCTCTACGAGTATGCTTTATTTGCGGGACTCTCTAGGTTCAGGTGTATCTGTCACGAAAATAATTTTCGTGTCCGGAATTTTCCCACTCACAAATTACGACGACCACAAATAACCACGCTGAACCATACAAGTCGAGGTCATCGCATACGTATAGTCCCTCCGTCACAGGTCATCCGAATTGTACCGGAGATATAGATAAAATGTCAAATCTCCGCAGCATATAATTCTGTATATCGCGACATATAATCCTGATTTTCTACGCAAATACTCGGAACGCTTCCGCAGTATACCCTGGCCAAGGATTTTAGAGTATCACGAAATGGATGCTTATATCCCGTACACAGGACTGACGTATCCTCTCTTTATACGCACAGGATATCATGAGCATCAGTCCACACCCAACGAACAGGCGGAGGTCTGATCATGACTAGATCGTTGACGTGACTGCCATCAAAGTGTGGAGGATAGCTTATATATCCACGGTGGTGTCTCAAGTCGAAGGACCATTATGCTCACTTAACTCGAGAAGATTCATATTGACGTTGGTGTACCATCTATTAGGAAATCTTCAGTGAGTCATTCAGTGTCTTATCAAATAAACACCTACATGTCTATACGAGTCTCCCGAGACTCCTAGTTCACTGGGATAAACCATTGGACCAAGTCACGATATACGACATGTACTGGTCTCAGCAGATTTTTACTAACCGATCCGTGTTAGTAAATCTTGACCAGGAACTTTATTTAAGGATATACAACTAATAGTGCATTTCCCAATGTCAATTACAAACTACGTTGTAACTGCACATTATACTGTAAATCATAGGGTCTTTGTCTAATATACACGTATCACTAAATCAGATTTAGTTTCGATCTAATCGTAATCAGATCGAATATGTGTATAAAAGACAAGGGTGCTACCATTAAATTAGTAATATTATAGAAAACTAGAATTGCTCGTATTTATGAATCGGACATAAATACGATCTAGATTGGCACTCTAACCATCAACCCTAACACATGGAAAGGAACAATGTCATGCCATCATGTTAAAAAGCGGTACTGAAATCAACAAAGATGTTGGAGCCAAAACAACTGCTGAGGAAGTTCCAAAAGAAACAAAGCAACAGATAGAGGAAAAATAAGCAAAGGAAAAAGAACAAATCACTCCACCTCCATCTTTTCCTCAGCGTCTTCAGAAGAATAAACTGGACAAACAGTTTGCTCGATTCTTGGAGGTGTTCAAAAAGCTGCATATCAATATTCCATTTGCAGAAGCATTGGAACAAATGCCCAGCTATGCCAAATTCATGAAAGACATTCTTTCACGAAAGCGGAGATTGGGAGATTATGAGACAATAGCATTATCAGAAGAATGCAGCGCCATCATTCAGAGAAAACTTCCTCCAAAGTTGAAAGATCATGGCAGTTTCATTGTTCCTTGCACCATAAGAGAACATGACTTCGGTAAGGCTCTGTGTGATATGGGTGCGAGTGTTAACTTGATGCCTTTTTCTATTTTCAGGAAATTAAAGATTGGAGAAACAATGCCAACTTCAGTCTCTCTACAACTTGCTGATAGAACGCTCGTATTTCCAAGAGGCGTAGTTGAGGATGTGCTGGTCAAGGTTGACAAATTCATTTTCCCTGCAGATTTTATTGTCCTTGATATGGAGGAAGACGCAGACGTATCAATCATCCTCGGGAGACCATTCTTGGCTACAGGTCGAACCATTATTGATGTACAAAAGGGACAATTAACCATGAGGGTACATGACCAAGAGGTAACATTTAATGTTTTCAAGGCCATGAATTTCTCAGATGATGAAAAGAATGAGGAATGTTTTAGACTTGATGTGATATATAGTACCGTTCAGAACTCTGATGAAAGGCAAAGTTCTACTGACAAACTTAAAGCGTGTCAATTGCCTGTGAAGCCTGAAGATAAAGTGCACTGCGTACTGAAGAAGCCTATTCTTGCACTACAAGCAACAGAAGAGAAAAATTTCCATCAGCTCAACGAATTGGAGGAATTTTACATACAGCCTTTTGAGGATGCCAAATTGTACAAGGAAAAGGCAAGGAAAAGACATGATGAGAAGTTAGTGCGCATACAACTGGAACCAGGGCAGAAGGTACTGTTAAACAAATCAAGGGTAAAATTCTTCCCATGGAAGCCAAAATCACGGTGGTCAGGTCCATTTGTGATCACCAAGGTTTTACCAAACAGAGCCGTTGAGATACATGATCCTGACTCCAACAAAATTTCAAGGTTAAAAATAAGTGTGTCAAACACTACTGGGGAGAATCATTTGAGCGACAAAAAGAAAGTGTCACACTTTCAGATCCAGCCTAACGTTCGAGAAATCACGTCTAGCTGACGACTTTAAACTTAGCGCTCGCAAGGAGGCAACCCATGCAATTTGTGTATATATTGTAATTTGTTGTGATTTCATTTTGTGTGTTTAGTTTTTACAGGTTAAGTCATTTCAGGATGGAAGAAGTTCTCGCAAATCTTCACAAGCAATTTCCTTCTCTCCCTCAAAAATCTCTGATGAAAGTCTACAAAGCTCGCTTGGAACGGATGAGACTACTGATGATCAAAGGTATTCCTACTGACATTCGTTGGATTATTCAAGCACGGGTCCGATTGGCAGGTGAGTCTTCTGACTCTTTTATTTCACATCTGCCTGGTTTAGGAAGGAGCACCTATGCTAAAAAGAGAAGAACCAAAAGAATGTGTGTTTATTATAAATGTGTTCGTATGTTTTGTGATACTCGTTGTCGTTCTTTAGGAATGATGTCTAATAACCGCGAAGATAAGATTAATTTCATTAGGGATGGCTTGAGTAAGGAGTCTTTGGATGATATATCTAAAACTCTTGAGACGCATCCCAGTGGATATGTGTATCACGAAATTCGTGTGTTATATGCACAATTCCAAAAAGAAAGACAACAGTTAAGTCTCGGGAATCTGACTCAAAAAGACCCTGTTTGACAATTTATAAGAAAATTGGATGGGAAGCTTGTCCCTGACGCATAGACGTCAATCAAACCGCTACTTTTCTTGTACATATTATATCTCTTTGTCTTTTCCTAATAATTTTGATTTGTTTTGTTGTTTTCTTTTATTTTCTCCGACATGATCCAGACTTTTTTTACTATCACGATTTATTTTACTATTAACTAATAATTATCATTTGGCAGGTACTAGTGCTATTATTTTACTCACCATTTTCAGGTGTTATAAATTCAACTCATCATTTCACTTTTGAAGACATCCAAAGTAAAACATGGAAGCCACTTCAAGAAGACGAGTTGAAAACATCTGTGTGTTTTGCGGTACTAGTGTTGGTGTTAAGCCACAATACGTAGAAGAAGCACATGAATCGGGTCGAATCTTAGCTGCAAGGAATATGCACTTAGTATATGGCGGATGCAATCTTGGACTAATGGGGATCGTTTCAAAGGTCGTACAGGAAGGAGGCAGTCACGTTTTGGGAATCATTCCAAAACCCTTGGCAGAGGCAAATCTTATTGGACCATCAAACGGAGAGGAACTGATCGTGCCAGGTATGTCTGAACGATTGGTAGAAATGATTAACCGTGCTGATGCTTTTATTGCTTTGCCAGGTGGCTTGGGTACATTGGAGGAAATTTTTATAGTGTTATCTTGGGCGAACCTGAACATACACCAGAAACCGCTTGGACTGTACAACGTTGAAGGATTTTATGATTTTCTTTGTGTGTTTCTTGATGATGCCCGAAGAAATTGGTTCGTGTCAAAACCTTTAAAAGAACTATTCTTCACTGCCAGAACTGCTCCGGATCTAATTGACCAAATCTTAGCTTATGAACCACAAATTGACCCCATCCTTTCAAAGATAAATTGGTCTGAAGACGATCATGGTAAGAGGCGTCGGATTAATCTGGATCTTAACCTTTAATTTTTCGTGTAGAATTTCAGCTAACCAGGTATTATCTTCTAAACTATTCTTCTACTGTTCAAGACATTGGGGACAATGTCTCATTTAGGTTTGGGGGAGGGAATTAGTTGATCAGTACCTTGTTTTTAGTTTGTGTGTTGTTTTTATTTTTAGTCCAAAATTTTTCGAAAAAAAAATTGAAAAATTTTCAAAAATTACAAAAATATTGTGTTTTTGTGCTTTTATTTTGACTAAAAAGGTGAAATTGGTAAGAGATAGCTGAGTAAGGAGTTTTCACTCCTGAAACGTATCTCAAACCATTTTTGAAACAAGTTAGTTTTTGTTTATTTCATTTTAAATTATTTAATTTGTAAATTCTCCCTAAAATTGACTAAAACGGATCTTAATATGCCTAGTTAGCAGGTATTATCAACATGCATGGTAACATACGGACATGAGCTATAATTGAAAAATTTGTAATATTAAGTGCTCTAGTTTAATTGGAGGAAGCATCTATGAAAATCATTGGAACAAAAAAAAAAACGTCTGAGATCCGAGTTATTAAGTCCATAGGGGTGTTTTAACATCTAGTGCCTTAAAACCAACAGGTTTGGGAGTCACTAGCCCAAAGCTCGCTACATGGATCAAAGATGTTGCAAATATATATATATATATATATATATATATATATATATATATATATATATATATATCTAAAGTCTGAGTAATTAAGTCTGTAGGGGTGTCTTAACACCTGGTGTCCTAAAGCCAACTGGTTTGGGAGCCACCGACCCAACACTCGCTACATAGATGGAATATATTGTATATAAATAAAAAAATCAAAAATCAAAGAGAAAAATCAGAAAAATTATTTCATTGCTGCAAAAAGGTGTGAATTCTGATAAAACTTTATGACAAAAATATTACTCTCTTATCAACTGCACTTGTGACTGTTGTGGGCAAAAATGAGTTGATTAATATTTTGTCGGCTGTGCATATGGAGAATGGTAAATATAATCGGAGAATTTACTTATTCAGTAATTTAGAAAAAAAGAAAACAACTAGTAACTTGGAGTAGAAGTTTCACCTGATTAGTCACTAACTTCTTTTTTCTTTTTTCTTTTGTCTTTTTGCTTTTGTGTGCATTAGTTTTATTATCTTTTTACTTTTATAAAACGTTTGTGGGTATCGTTGCTGTAAGCCCTCACGAGACTATAACTCGTCCACTAGGGACACATAGGGGTTTAAAGGCTTGTTGCATATGCTAAATGCAACTGTGATCCCTACGAAAGTGGCTTAGTTTAATTTTAATTGTTTCTTGTATTTTATTTTGTTGTTTTGCTCGAGGACTAACGAAATGTGGGTCAAATAAGGGCAAAAATTGGACTTGGCATATTAATTTTGGAGATTGGAAACTTGAAATTACGTTTTAACGAAATGCAGTTTTGGAAATTCCAATTTTTCGTATCTGTCGTATTTTGGGCATAACTTTTTACTCCGATATCGGATTGAGATGATTCAAGTTCTAGAGTAAAGAAGACTCAAAGATCTACAACTTTTAAAGACAAAATAATTTCGAATTCTGAATATTTCATGCCCGAAATTGATAAACCATCCAGAAGTGTGTTGTGTGTAATTATTAAAGTCATTTTCAATCATTTTCAAAGCAAAAAATAAATTAATAAATAAATAATAAAAATTATCAAATCACCACCAAACATGATAAGTAATTAGTGGAGCAATTACTAATGGATTTGGTGGAGCAATTAGTGGAGCAATTAATACTGGATTTGGTGTATGATTTGATGGAGGCAAAATTTTTCCTATAAATACCAAGCCATTTCATTTGTAAATTCATACTTTCTTCTAAGGAATTCCTTAAGAATACTAAGAAGATTGTATCTTGTTTGTTTATTTACAGCTTTCAGTAATTAATTTCCGCTTTCTCACTTTCTTTTCTTTACTTTTCAGTTTTTACTTTCCGCAATTTACTTTTACGCACAATACTTTTCTTTCTTTAATTTTCAGTTTTTACTTTTCAGTAATGAGGAGGTAACTCCCCTTTGCTGGGGTAAAAGGTAAAACTTTTATTACTAATATTTAGATTAATATCCCTTAATTATAATATATAAACTAGTTAAAACCTGACTTAACGATGATACCGCCATATTGGTCGGTTGGTACTTATTTAAATTGGTTTTAACCTGACTAAACTGGATACCGCCTGATTGGTCGGTTGGTAATTAATTATTAATTTGACTTAATCTGGATACCGCCTATATGGCTGGTTGGTAATTATCATGCAAAGTTAATATATTATATTAAGGGAGATATCTAAAATAGAAGTAATAAAAGTGGATCATTTTACCTCAGCATTTTCTTTTATTGTACTTTTACTTTATTTACTTTTCAGCAATTTACTTTCGGCATTTACTTTTCAGCAATTTACTTTTCAGCATTTACTTTTCAGCATTTACTTTCAGTATTTACTTTTCAGCATTTATTTTTCAGTATTTAATTTCAGCATTTACTTTCCGTCATTTACTTTTCAGCAATTTACTTTTCTTCATTTTACTTTATGTCTTTTATTTTATTTAAGTTTTTACTAGTCCTAGTTATATGTCGTAACTAAGTTAGTTATCTGGGGTTGTGATGAATTCTAATATCACCGGTTTATAAGGGGTTATTTTATAGTTTGGGTAATTTAAAGGTTTACTTATTAAGTCTTAAGCTTAATGTTTCTTGTTGTCTGATCACCAATAAGATTGATGTGGTAAATCTAAAATAAACTTGACAAAGGAATTTTAGGTTTCAGCCTTAGACTTAATAGCCCACGATCTTCCTTGAGGATAGATAACCCTTTAATAGATTTCCTTACAAGATAGACATATACCTGTCAGGCGGGGATAGCCATAATTGGAACTTAAACTTAATGAATCCAGATAATTTGGTTGACATAGACATATGGTTCAATTGGGTTAAACTGGGTATTTGCGTCTGACCATCGACAAAGGCTTTTGCATAATTTAGTGTTCCGGGTTAGTAAACCGATTTATTACACAACCATGAAATAACCACTTCATCTTTTTAAAGATATTAGAAAGATTCACAACCCTAGATAGTTTCCTAATATTGAATTTTCTTAAACCTACTTTCGTGCAATTTTATTTACTTGTTTTTAATTTAGAATCATCACCATTTCAAATCAATCAAACAACCTGTTAGATACTAGTAATCATTTGACCTCATAAAATTAATAGATTAGGTATTAAGTCCTCGTGGGATCGATACTTTTTATACTACTTGAACGATATGTGCGCTTGCGTTATACGCGTGTGTGTAAGCACCGGTCAGTAATCTTCATAACTCTTAAACTTAGAAAGTTTATTTATTGTTCTTGAGTATCTAGACAAGTTCTAGGGTTTCTTCCTTTCATAGATTTTGGGGCTTTTTGATTTGGAGGATGGATTTGGAGGCAAGATGCATGTGTGAAGTTGGATTGGATAATATTATTGTAATATTAGTTCAATTTTATCATTTGATGACTTGTTGCCATTTTAGAGTGTTATGACCACTCTTGTAACTCCTAGAATTTTTCTTGAGTTCTTCATAGGTGGTGGCTTTGGTTGTGTTAATGTTGATAAGATTAATATTGAGAAAATTGGATTTAAAGCATTAAAAATGATATTTTTTGTTACCAAATCATATCTGGAATTTCTGTGATTTTGGTGATGAAAATTATGTTGTATAAATGTATTGGATGTGTTTTGGGCAATGGAACAATTGTCGGAAATTGTTTCGGAGTTGAAATATGCGAAAACGGTGAAAAATGGCGTTACCGGGTGACTTTTGAGCCAATCGAGTGATGGCTGCCCAAACAATGAATTGGTCACTGTTAAGGCAGTCCATGAACTGACCTAGTACTGTTAGGGCTTACCTGGGCAACCCCCATGTGCATTGGGTAGTTCGTTCGGTCAAAAACGCGTTTTATGCCATTTTGCGGAGAAACATTTTCGTAAAAGTTTCGCGATGTTTCTTAACTATTTATGTGGTTATTTGATATCGAATAAATATGCTTAGGTGAAATATGAATGAATTATTCATATTGGATATTGAATAATTTATTCGGTAATTTAAAAAGTTTTAAAATTACGATTTCACCCGAACCACGAGCTTCTGCTGCGCCCGCGTCAAAACCCCAACAAAAATGGTATCATAGCAGGTCTGATCCTTCATCCATAACATTTTTCATGCTTGATATTATATATTTATTGACTTTTCGGTTCTACGATAACGGGAAACGTAACGGAAATTTAATTGTTAAGTTAAGTTATGTTTTCTAAGGTAGAATTGAATTGTTTAGTAATTGATCTAGATTATATTCTGCATTTAATGTAGAGTAATGCTTTCTTGAGGAATATCCCCGCTTAAATAAAGCAGTAAAGTGACATGTATTAGATGTATGTTTCTTGATCCGTCTTATCAATATGGTTTATGGGTATCTTTCTATGGCTGCATCCGAGAAAGTGCCAAAGCAGTGAGGGTGTAGTTGATAGAATTTTATCCATGCCGGATGTATATTTGATACTAGACAAATTCAAGTGAAAATGGAAATCATGAACGTGCCAAAGCTTTCAGGACTACATCGGTAGCTTGAGTTTGTCATTGGCAAGTGAAGCCTTGATACGCCTCATTGTGAACGTGCCAAAACTGTCATAACGAGAAACGGTCAGGACCAAGAGTCACAGTGAGTGTGATTGACAATGAGTAGACTGACAATGAGTTGTCTACTTAATGAATATACGTAGGCGAGATCGTGTCAAAACTGTGAGTCGAAATATATTCATGGGGTCCTTTTCTCACTATGGAATTCGATTTAATTATTGAATTCTCATTCTCCATTGGGGTTACGGTATTACGTAAAGTAGTGGGAGACATTGATGGGTTAAAAAAAATCCATAACTAAAACAGTGTGTAATTTTATGGAAATTGCTACTTTTGTTTTCCTTTATTCTATATTGTTAATATAATTATACTTCTAATCCACTGCATGTATATTATTTGAATATGTTTTCTGACTTCACTTATGGCTACGAATTTCTAGAATAGGTTCTAGAATGTTATTAGACTTTGATATTGTTAGATTAGTCTAAACCATCGAGAACTGTGTTCTGATTTTCTTGAAAATCAAGATGGTTAGTGACTTAGTTACTAAGTCACGATAGGTAATCTAAATAGATATCTATTTTAGGATATAATTGTCTAGAGAGAATAGTTTCTTGTGCGGTAAGAATTGACGTGAATTAGTTCATGTCTCGAGATTTCTGACTGGCATTAAGAAAAATCCATTAGGTATTTGTTTATCTGATAATGACGTTTCTTGGCTTTAGTGACCTTTAGAGGTAATGTGTTTAACACAGTTTGTTAATCAATTATTTACAATTGTTGTGAATAATTGAAGGCAAATGATAAAGCTAAAGAAAATATATGTGTATAGTTATGTGTAGAGAATACGATTCTCACAATACGACAACTGTAGGTATTGGATACCAGATCTCACATCTAGTTATTTAAAATATTGTTTAATGGTTGTTTTGATATTTGATATCAGAACTTGTGACTATTGGATAGTTACTTGTTCTATATAAACAGTTGTTACATGTTTTAATATAACTAGTAGTGTCATTGATAAGAAGATAAACATTAAGAAAAATATTCGGTTAACTAAATAACTTAGAACAGTGCTTTATGAGTGTAGGCATTGCATTTTCGCATGTGAAACCCGATGATGAGTCTCAATTGGAGGCACTACCTTTTTTAGCTAAGGATATTGCGGGAAACGGAGGTCGGAAGGGGAAATTCAGGATAAGTACGTCATCAAGTTCATTCCACAAGTTCACTGTCTTCGTTGGTGCTGCGTTCGTTACTTCGTTCGAACCTCGTGCAGATTGCGGACGTTCGTGCCACGTTCTAATTGGCGTTCGAACGGATCCGGTGTTTCTGGTTTTGCTGCTAGCCTCGCACCCCAGCCCATTTAGCCCCCCAAAGCCCATAAAACACATCCCAAATTAAATAAATAAATATTAATTTAAACATTAAACATTAAATAAAATATTTAAACCATTTACCAATTAAATAAAACATTTACCAAACTTAAACTAAAATCATGCCTAATATAAATAAATTGAATATATCATATACTAAAATTAAAATAAGATATACCTAATTAAAATCAATCCTAACCAATTAAAGCCAATCATATATTTGACTTCCTAATCTAATAAGATAATTACCAATCTAAAATATTTGTATTCCTAAACCAACACAAATTAAATATTACAACTTCCTAATTTAAAATATTTTGTCCCCCCTCAATCTTGTGTATGCCTTTCTTGGAAATCCTAATTGAATACCAAAATCCTTTCCTTGTGAGACAAGGGCAACCCCTAGCTCTCTTCTATATAAACATGCACTAACCTAGCCACTTTTTCTCTAGACTATCTAATGCACACCTAAGACAAAGAAAAACACTTGACATATACACAAAAAGAGAACAAAAGAGCCCCAACCATCTCCTCCATAGCCGAATCCACCACAAGTAACCACCCTCACATCACCGAAACTACAAGCACCAAAACAACCCCTAATCACCACCGAAAATCAGCCCCTCTAAACCTCCATACATCACCGAAAATCACACAAACACAGCAGCCTAAATCACTCCCAAAACAGTCCCTAAAATCCCTTAAAACAGTAACATAAAATACACTTACAATCCTTGAAATAACCACACAGAACAGTCCACCAAGAACACCAAAACAGTCCACAAACAGTAAGCAGAGGACACAGAGGAAACAGCAGCAAAACCACAAGGAAACAGCAGCAAAACGGAGTCAGAACAGTAGCTTGAGCTGCCGAACAGCGAAGGAAGAGGCAAACCAGTGAACCAGAAAAGTTGCGGAGCTTTACCCCCTTCCGATTTTCGTGAAACGCGAGTCCGAGAGACAGCTTAAAAGGTTAGACCTGAGGGTATCTTTCACACTTATTCTTATTAATTTCTGGTCATTTACTTTGATTATATTTTCAGTACTTGCGGCATTTGTTGTGTGTATGATGTGTGTTGTGGGTATTGGATGAATGGAAGAGTGTTGTCTCTTGTGGTATATAGGATGGAAACCCAGACGTAAATTCCGTAGCCGAATCTGAATGGACGGTAGTGCGGTCTGTACATGGGACACAACTCCACGTACCACTTGAGTAAACGGCACCTTCTCTTGTGTTGTGTTGCTTTGGTTTATTTATTTCTTGTCATTTAAATTCTGTATGTTGCTTATTCCCGTATGATATGATCGAGTGCATGGGCTTAGTAAGTGCGATGAAAGGTTCCCTAATTGGAGGGGTTAAAATCCTTCACCACGACGCTTTGCCGCACCGATTGATGTATGTTCGGTTGAATGCGAGATACGTTCAATCGAGCATACCTAGTTTGATATGATTGTCTTTATTTTCGTATGCATGATTCAACCGAGCGCATGAGTTTAGTAA
The DNA here is from genome assembly GCA_019454045.1 of Zanthoxylum bungeanum. Classification (NCBI taxonomy): domain Eukaryota; kingdom Viridiplantae; phylum Streptophyta; class Magnoliopsida; order Sapindales; family Rutaceae; genus Zanthoxylum; species Zanthoxylum bungeanum. The sequence goes on along the minus strand of SKCR01021034.1, from coordinate 17,289 downwards.
GTGCGATGTGAGATCCCCTATGGGGAGGGGCTAAAGCCCTTTACCACGATGCTTTGCCGCGCCGGTTGATGTGTGTTCGGTTGGATACAAGATACGTTCAATCGGGCACACTATGTTTAATATTATTGCTTCTAATTCTTTGTATGCATGATTCAGTCGAGCGCATGGGCTTAGTATGTTGGTCTAAAGGTCCTCTCTTTGAGAGATCAAGAGCCACAAAAGGCCACCTTTACGGCAGTACTTCGCCGCGCCCCTTTATTTGTCGTTTATGTATTGCGTCCAATTTCATGCATCAGGTCTGTTCCCGTTCGAACGCGTTTACGAACGCAACTCGAACGCGCATGTATTTTGCCTTGTCATGCATCAGGTCTTATTTATGTTCGAACGCGTTCACGAACGCCACACGAACGTGATTATTCTGTTTCATTTCCGTTCGAACGCGTTCACAAACGCCATACGAACGAGAGCATTCTGTTTCATTTCTGTTCGAACGCGTTAACAAACGCCATACGAACGAGAGCATTCTGTTTCATTTCTGTTCGAACGCGTTATCAAATGCCATACGAACGCGAACCTTCTGTTTACCGTTCGAACGCGTTTACGAACGCTACACGAACGCGCACCCACTGAACTGAGTCCTCTTCATTAGATTTCATGCATAGTTTTCCTAGTAGCTATCTCCACATGTATAAATACAAATATGTTAATGTATTACAATTCATATGCTTATGTCATGATAACATTTGAGTATTATTTCTTGCGGTATATCGGATGGAAACCCAGACGTAAATTCCGTAGCCGATTCTGAATGGATGGTAGTGCGGTCTGTACTTGTGATATAATTCCACGTACCGCTTGGAAAAGTGCCCATATGTGTGCTTGTATGGTTAATATGTGTGCTTGTGTTTTCCTGAATGTAATATGCAAATGAAGTTGTATGTTCGTTGCTATTTTGATATATGTTAAGCATGCAATTTTAAATGTGAGATATATGTGAAATGTGTACATAAGTTTTATTTTGCATATGAGAATTTAGAAGCATGATACTCTTGGAAATAAGTGTTACTTAAGCTTGATTAAATTATTACATAAATCCTTTCATTACAAGTGACATAAGTAAGGGACCATTCCGAACCCAACGGTTTGAGGTCTTCCCTTGCGAGGGGTGAGTGCGGCCTTAAATCTTTGTCCCGATTTGCACCGGGTGGCGACTCAATTATTCTCCGGTTTAGTCCCCCGTGGCTACTCCGTACTCCCGACTAGGCCGCGAGCCTATGAAAGCATGCGTCGCCCAGATTTCCTGTGTTCCCACAATGAGATTTAATCACATAAGCATTAGATGTTTATTCCGTATGGTAAAGGATGATCTGATACGAGATCACATCATATATCCTTATCCATTTAATGAATATTATATTCAGGATGTGATTAAATCTCATTTAACCAATGATCGTCATTGGACCACAGATTTATTAAACTAATACATTGGATGTATGTAGTTTAATGAATTATAAATTATTTTGGATAGTTTTCTTTACATTGTAACTTAGTTAATGAGTTGTCATGACTTAGTTGCGTGTTTCTAAAAGAATATATATTGAACGTCTTGAATGGTTTGAGAACTTCCAATATGTTTCTGATGAAACGCGGATAGAATATTTTGAATGATTCAAAGATATTCTATTTGAAGTGTTGAAAACTATATTTTAAAATTCGTCGTGAGTCTTTGAATTGTCCAAGGATGTTTGATATGATCAAACATATGAATTTATGGCAGTTAGTTCTAAAGTATTTAATGAATTTGATTCTTACTCAATATGACTCTTCTACGATTCCATCGTGATGGAATTGATCAGCGGGAGAAATTGAATCTTATATGATCTGATTCGTTTAATATTAAGTGTTACCGAATTAGTTTTCAATACTCTTGGGGATATGCTCCAGTAACACTAATTCATCTTCTTAATTAAGGTTCCATTAGTTTCTACAGTTACGTATATGATATGTATAAGTAGAAAATTTGAATCTTAAAATGTTTAAGATTTGAATCTTTCTTTTGTATAATGGTTATATAATTGAAAGTACTTGCGCCTTTGAGGTACAAGTAAAAGTTTATCATTTATTATATTTCATAGAATATTGTATTCTATTTGATAGAATATCTTTTCTACGATCCCGAGTAATAGAATTGTTTTATTACTTGGTGTGTAACATTAGATTTCTTTCTAGTGTTATATATCCTAACGACATTATCATTATTTATGTAATTGATAAGTGTGGTTTATATCCACTTATTCTAGCATCTTTAGCCTATTATTTTTTTATGGTTCGAGCCATTTAATGTATTTTATAGTTTATTTTATGTCTTATTTGTAGGAAGTATTATAACATCAAGAATGGAGCAAATACGCGTATTTCGGGACCTATTGGGAGCATCAGACTCAAGAAGCAGTAAAAACCAGCATCAGCTGCACACTGAAATTAAAAAGGCTATAACTTTTGATCTAGAAAGAATTACGAGACCCATAATATATCGTTTGCATCGACTCGAGGAGATCTATTCAATTATGTGCACTGGAGCTGCGGCACCCAAGGCTTAGCGCCGCAGCGCCCAGAATTGAAAAGAGAATGACGTGAAGGAAAGAGAAGCCACTATATTTGACCAAAAGCACACATGGGTCAAGCTTGTCTACAAAAGAAAGTTGACCAAAATAATAATTGGAAAGCAAAGAAGACTTTGACCAAAACAAGAGAAAATCACACGTGGGGCCGACCAAGAGAGAGAATGAGCTGCAAAGTTAAAACCAATTTAAGCATATACACGTGGGCCCCATTGCATTGTGTTCAAATTGCTTACTGAAAGGGAAAGGCGTTGCAGTGCCCATTGATAAAGAGCCACGGCGCCATTCACGTCTCTCATATAATTTCCCGAGAGAATGGTGTCGTGGCGCCAATAAACCAGGGCTACGGCGCTGCGTAGGAAAGATACGCGCGTTCCAGAGACTTAATTTTAGGGTTTTTTTAGATACCCAATGACTTCCAGCCTCCACTATAAATACATGACTTCGTCCAAGACTAAACGGGAGGCTAATACACAGCACAAAACACAAAAACACATATTTTTAGAGATCCAAGGAGGATGATTGAAGAATAACAAGAGGAGACAAAGGCGTTAACATCCGAAGAGGAAGAGATTCAATTCGGGTTTTATCATCTTATTTCTTTCTTAGAACACTAATGATTTCCATTAGATTCATGACTTGTTTATCATTATTTTTATCTATTGTCATGAACTAACTCCTTAATTCTGGAGAATGATGTAATCGATGCTTAAACCTAGTATTGTTTGCTAATTTTGTGATGAAGTTTTATAATTTATTTATATTCTTTTGAGTTTAATGCTTCTTAATTGCTGGCCACAATTGAAGATGGTGAATGTTTAGAATCTTTCACTCGAGAGAGGGGATTTTGAATGGATCTAGAGAATATAACCTAGGATTTTATAGAGTTCGAGAGAATATGTAGTTCCTTTGAAGTCGTTAATATAGAATCACAAAGTGTAATGAGTTGTTAACTACTGGATTTTTATAGAGATATCAAAGTCTGTAGTTGATGATATTTTCACTCGGCACTCGAGAGAGGGAGTGGATTTTTTAGGACTCTTGACTTATAAACAATATAACTGAACAAAGATGAATTGACATGACAAATACATAGGCGACAGCTAGGTGAAATCAGGATCTAGAATCTTTATCGTATTAGTTCCTCCTATCAAATTTTTTTTATATTTATTTATTAAAATCTTTATTATTTGTTTTCTAAATAAAGTTAGGATTATCAATTGTAGTATTTAGTGCGAGTTAACGCAATCCATGTGGGTTCGACACTCTTAACTCATATTTATACTAAAACTTGACGTCGTACACTTGCGGTACGATATAAAATATCACAACAAGTTTTTGGCGCCGTTGCCGGGGATTGTTTGTTTAATTCACATTAATACTACTACCAAGTAACCTTAGCTTTAATTTAGATTTTTATCTTTTATTTTAGTTTTGTATTTATTTATTTTGTTTATTTTATCTTTATTTTGTTTATTGATTTTTGGTTTTTTTGGTGCTTCAGTGAATGCGAAAGTCCACAAGTCTCGACTCGCTCCTGTTTGATCCTGAAATAGAAAGAACAGTGAGGAGACTAAGGAAAGAAAAGAAAATTGAACAAGAAGCAATGGCAGTTGAAAACAGAGAAATCAACCCACGTCAGGTGGCAATAAGAGATCACTTCAAGCCGATCATTGATGATACTTATTTTGGGATTGCCCACGTCAGGTGGCAATCAGAGAAATCAACCCACGTCAGGTGGCAATTAGAATGCTTAATGAATCATTTGCACTTTATTTGCACCAAAATGAATTTCAATGCACAAGTGCATCAGAAAACGGTTTTGAAAAATTATCAAACAGTTGAATTAAACTTCAAATGATATATCGTTAGATAGATATGTGTCTCTAGTTTGCTATGGTTCAAACGGAATACAATTCCGATATATAGAACTTTTGCTAGAGCCATTTTACTACAACATGAAATATGCATTTTTATGCATACATGTCACATTAGCAAAATTCCATAAAATCCATTTTAATGTTTTTGAAGCTGAAATCTTTACATATAATAGTTCTATGTGTCTAGTTTACGTTGAAATTTACGGATCATGATTTGAATTTTCTAGAGAAAGTTATGGATAAAATACCGAGTGCTGTCAGTCTTGACTGGCCATCAGAATAGACATACCGGTTTCAAAATCGGCATACCGGTCTCCAAACTGGCATATCGTCCTTGTAACCGGCATACCAGTTCTCGAGGTCCCAACGGTCATTTTTTGAGCCGTTTGACCAGCATACCAGTCCCAGAACTTTAAAATGGCTATAAACGGCTAGTTTTGTGTAAAATCTATAAATTCATCATTTTTCTCACTTCTAACACATCTCTTGTACATAAATTCATCATCTAATCATGTCAAAATATTCTTGAGAGTTTATAACCATCTTTAAATCATTTTACACTCTCTACATTTGAAAAAACTCATATTTCATCTCCATATTCATATTAGTGAGCTTTGATACATTTGAGTGAGAAACTCACATCTTAAATTTTCTTATCTTTGTGAGTGCCCAAGTGTGTTTACAAATATTTTATTCAAAACCCTTGTGGTTTGTGAAATCCCATCATTTGGGTAATTGTAAAAGTTTGTGAGTGAGCCTACATAGAAAACTCAAAGTGTAAGGGTTTGGAGTGAACCTTGTGTAAAACTCTTGGTTGCAGGTGAGCCACGGAAACTCGTTGATAGTGAAAATCTTCAAGCGCGGCTTGGGGGAGTGGACGTAGGCATTGTTGGTCGAACCAATATAAATCACGGTGTTATTTTCTCTATACCTTAAATATTTACTTATTGCAAGTTTGATTTATTTATATGATTATTACTTATAAACTTACATATAGGTGATATATCAAAATAGAGAAAATCAACCTAAGGCTAAATTGGTAAAACTAGATAAAATCGGCAAAGAATTTAATTTCTGCATTATTAGGCAATAACCCAACTCACCCCCCCCCCCCTCATCTTGGGAATATAGAGTTTGGTTGTTGTATTGATTGTAGGTAATTTCAATTGGTATCAGAGCGAGGTATTCTCAACAAAGACCTAACCGTCCGAGAATCGATCATGGCTTCTACAAGCAACTCGTCAAATATTTTTGAGGTATTTTCAATTGTTAGACCTTCATTCTTCAATGGAACCGATTATAATTATTGGAATATGAGGTTCCTTAACTACATTTTAGCCGTAGATACACAATCCTTCAAGGTGATCCCAATGGGTGTTAAAACGCCGATGAAGAGGGATAGTAATGGTGTGGAGATTCCTAAGCCCCATTTTGAATAGACCGATGAGGAAATTGCACAAAAGCTCATTCAACCATCTCCTATGCGCCATTGATCAGAGTCAAATTAACAAGCTTACGAAATTTGGGAATGCACATGATTTATGGAAGTCTCTAGAAATGATCAACGAGGGCATAAGCCAAGAGAAGAAATTAAAGATCAACCAGTTCATGTGCGAATTGGATAGTTTCAAGATGGCATCCGGGGAAGAGATTGATCAAATGATTCCAAGGTTTACAGTTATCATAAACCATCTAGGAGCTTTGGGGAAAGTCATTGGGTCAACCGATCAAGTGAAGAAAATTCTTAGGTCACTCCCTAAACAATATAGAAGTTGTACCTCCTCTATTTGAGAAGAAAATGATATTAACACATTGAAGTTAGATGATTTGGTCGAAAATTACTTGAATATGAATTGGAGATCAAATGGATCAAAAGGAGGGAGATGAGAAAAGAACAAGGAAGAATCTTGCCTTGAAAGCAAAAATAAGAGATTATGCTAGCTCAAGTGAAGAAGATAGTGTTGATGAGTTGGCAATAATAACCAATAAGGTCAAGAAGCTCCTCAAATCCGCAAAGCTTAAAGGGAAATCAAAAATGGATGAAAAGAAAGAAGAAAAATGGCCACAAAAGCACAAGAAACTAGTTTGCTATGAATGTAATAAATCGGGTCATATAGCTACCGATTGCCCATTGAGAAAATTCAAAGGAAAATCCAAGAAAAATGCATTGAAAGCTACTTCAACTTGGAGCGATAGCGACTCAAGCTCATCCGAGGAGGAAGAGATCAAAGAGAGAACAAATCTAGCATTCATAGCTATCGATAATGAAGATTTATTCTTTGAAAGCGAAGAAGAAAAGGTACACAACTCTCAAGAATATAATGATTTACTTGATGTTTTTAATGTATTAAATGAGTTACGTGAAATGCTTAAAAAGAAATATAAAATAACTAAAAATGAGTTTTCATCACTTAAAAATGAATATGCATCTTCTATGGATAAAATTCATGTTTTAGACAATGATATTATTTGCTTAAAGGCCAAACATGAAAAAGAAAAAGCATGTTTAAATGATGAAAATGCATGTTTAAGAGATAAAAAAGCTAAAACTTGAAAATATTATATCTAACATGTACCTCCAAATAGGGAAAGGGATCTTTCAACCAAACCATATCAACATCGTTGTACATAACATTATACTAATCAACCAGTTGTTTAGAAACGGCATGTAAGGCCACAAACGACGCCGCTTGGGACAGCGTGTAGTCACGCCATTTGTCGAGAGATGGCGCTGTGTTTGGGAACGTGAATAAGGGGGTTCCAGTCCAGGGGAGGATTAAGAGTGAGAGTAAGACTAGAAGAGTTGTTCGGTTGAGAAGCCACATTGGTCTTTCCAAGGTTATTGAATTGCGCGGAAAGAGCGGGTACGGATCCGATGACGAATTGTGTAACGGTCTTTGGTGCAGGAACTGTGACATTGTTGCTGCTGGCTAATCAACGGGGAAGATAAATTGCTTGTGCGAAGGAAGGAGTAGTGACTAGTGATAGTTTGAATGAGCCGAGAATTTCTAGATTGGATCCGTCATGTTACGGTAGGGAATGTCGGCGTTGATTCTGACTTCCGAGTACAGGATCCGAATTCGGAATATGTGCTAATATTCTGGATTAATATACAATCACATAATTAATAATTGTATCGTGTTTCGTATTCACTTATTTATTAATAGTGTTGTATCAGTATTCTAAAATTTAACATATCAAATGAACCCATTTACAACACGATTAATATTCGTATAATCATATCGAGTCATTATGTTTATTTATTTATAACCAGTTTATCTATTTATCGTGCATAATCGGAAATCATGTCATAAATAAATAATTATCTCCTAATCGTGTCTTAAATGGGTATTCGTGTCAAAATTGACTTGTTTATTAATTAGATAATCGTATCGTATCGTGTCTTGTCAACCTATTTATTAAACGAATCGTATTTATATTCAAAGATTTTTATACGATTATTAAAAGAATCATGTACGTGTTTGTATAAATTTAACATGACACTAAACAAGTTGAATACATGTGTGGTCATCAAAAGGATTAAATGGAGCAAGTGAGGTGATCATATCTTTAAGAACAGTGGCAAGAGACGTTTGCAACCAAAAATGATAGAAAGATGGTTCTAGAGCAAGTGTTAGGAACTTTCTTGTGAAATTATTTGTTAATCGACGGTGTTATTCTAGAACTTTCTCAGAAAGATATATGCTGATTTTGGAATTGAAACAAGTAGGAAATACCTGCAAAAAGTCATTTAATACTTAAAGTCAATAATGAAAGGTAGAAAGGTTTAATAAACTTCTTAATTTGCCTTCAGATGATGAATGGCTTTTCAAGCTGTGTTTTAAAGAATGATTTAGAATTCAATTAAGTCTTTCATGTTTGAAGTTTCTACCAAATGATCCAAAAATTCTCTCTCTCTTGTTCTGGGTTTTCTTTTTCCCTTTATTGTTTCATGAATTCATCCTTTTATTGTTAGTGTGATTACATGTAAAAGAATTGGATTGGTTGGAATATTGATCCTTAACACATAAGTGTTTTTTAGGATAAATATCAAATAGGTTGTTTTCATGTAAAGTAAAGTGGATTCTTGTGAGATTACATGAAATGAAGAAGATTATGGTGAACGGGAGTGATTCCGAAGCCGCCTAACCTCTCCGATCTTCTAAAATATCCATTAATGGAATAGGGACTAGAGTTAAGCGGTTTAAATATCCCATTGCATAGTAGACCCGGCCGGCGGTTCGGTTCCGGTTCGGAACCGAACCGAACCGGCCGGTTACCGGTTCCACAAGTGTGGAACCGGAACCGAACCGGTTAAATCCGGTTCGGTTACGGTTCCACACTTAAGTGGAACCGGAACCGAAAACCGAACCGGAACCGAACCTTTCGGTTCCGGTTCGGTTCGGTTAAATATATTTTTTTTTTTTTTGATTAATTTAAATAAAAAAAATGAGATTAAATTTAAAAAAAAAATTTTATTACATTGAAGAGCTTGAGCTTAAATTTTTAAATATTTAAGTTGCCTACGTATCCTCCAAGGGTGAGAGGAATCAAAGCTCACGTAGTTCCATTACAAGTTTAGTCTTTTAGACATATCCCCTTTGTAAATTATAATTTTACAATTATCAATCATCATTATCGGTTGATCCTTCGGCTCCGGTTCCGCTTGCACTTGTTGCAGAAGCATTATCGAACAAATCTTCACAATCATCGGGGGCATCTTCTTGTTGTCTCAGATCAGCTCGAGTCCAATCATCCACACAAGCTGTTGCTTCTAGAGTGCTTGGATGTAATGAAGATCGCCTAGCTTCCAATATATTACCTCCCAAGCTGAAGGCTTGCTCAACCGCAACGGTGGAAATAGGTGCTGCCAAGATCTCTTTAGCAATAATAGATAAAACGGGATATATATTTTGATGCCGGTTCCACCATTCAAGGATTTTAAAATTTTTACTGCATAAACTTTCATTAGAAAACTCAAAATTTGTAGATAAATAATTATCTAATTCAGGGTTATTAGTTGTCGTATCCCTAGCTTTTTTATTTCGTTGCAATAACCAACGATCCCCTGCGCTAAGTCTTGTTTGAATTACCGGTTCGCTACTACTAGATTGACCTAATGTTCCTAAGTTATATCTTACAATATAATCATTAAATAACTCAATTAAATCATTTCTTAATTTCGTCATTAATCTAGTAATGTCAATTTCATCTAATATTCCTAAATAACCATAATAAGCTTGTAAAGCACCACTCAAACCTTCTAATTTAAATCTAGGATCAAAAACAGCAGCAATAAGATAAAGTAAAGGAATTTCTCTAAAATAGTTTAACCATATTCATCAAAAATTACCTTCATCATTCTATAAATATTATGTGCAGTATGTTGGTCATCAAAAACTCTAAATGCAATTAGTCGTTTTTGCATGGTAAATGATGCATCAATCCAATGACAAGTCACACCCATGTATGAATGTGTTTGCCAATGATCACTCCAAATATCAGAACATACAGAAATACGACCTTTCATCTCTTTAAATATTTCATTTAAAATAATTTTACCATCTTTGTATAATTTAAAAAATGACGTTTTGTTGTGTTTCGAGTCATTCTACATGCAGAAGGGTTTAAAGCATTATGCACGTAATTAGTAAAATGAAGTTTTTCACCAAAGCTTAAAGAAAGATGTGCCATACAAGTTAATTTCGCAAATTCCTCTCTATTTTTTGCATCAGAATATTTAAATAAATCTAAAGCACTCGTACCTCTACTTGATGATGCGTACCTGGCCATTTGAGTTTGCGTCGTATCAATGCCAAATTCAACCGGATGATGTTTTTCCATGTGCTTGATCATATTGCCATATCCACCTGAAAATTTGTAGATAACCCCACAATTTGCAAACTGCTCTTTGTGAACCATCTTCTAGGCGTTCCAAATAAAATGAATTTTGAAAATATCCGAGGACCGAGCCTTAACTTCTCTTCTCCGTGATTGTGCACTGACACTAGGGCCGCTCTCTTGGGTTGGCATATTTGACATTATGTTCTCGGATGAGCTTGCCATTTGAATAATTGCGATGCGAATGCCGAATGTGATAACAAATTAATTAACAACTAAAATAAGAGAATTGTATTGAAGTAAGATTGAGAATAAGAGATTTATGAAATGAGAGAGTTGAGAAATTGGTGTGATGAAATTATGAAAAATGAATCCTATTTATAGAATTTTAGAATTTTTTTGATACAAAAATGCCCCTAAATATAACCGTTTTATTACCGTTATTAGGGGTACATTAGTAATTTTTATTTTATATAATAAAAAAAATTTATAATTTTATTTATTTTTATTTTTTTTGGCAGGGAGCCGTTTGGCAGGGAGCCAAACGGCTCCCTGCAGGCCTGCATCCCCCAACGGCAGTAGCCGTTGGGGGAATAACTAATAAGGCCCCCAACGGCTACTAGCCGTTGGGGGCCTTAGGGTTCCTGTTGGAACCCTACGGTTCCAACAGGAACCCGACGGTTCCAACCGGAACCGAACGGTTCCGGTTGGAACCGTCCGAACCGGTGGAACCGTACGGTTCCACCGGTTCGGACCGGTTCGAGTTGGGGTGGAACCCCAACCGAACCGGTCCCATTCCGGTTCGGTTCCGGAACCGGAACCGGAACCGGTTGGAACCGGAACCTTCCGGTTCCAACCGGTTCGGTTCCGGTTCGGTTCCGGTTCCGAACCGGAACCGTGGCCGGGTCTATTGCATAGATGACACAAAGTGTATACTAAAAATAGCGCAGTTCCACTACAAATTTATTAGAAAAATGATGTTTCTGTGACACTTGAACCTAAAATATAAGTAGAAATGATACACCAACAACATAATTATTTAAATTTCACACGACATTAATTACTCAACAAAATATGAAGTCCAAATATATACTTTTAGGTTTTAGTTTTCTTTGTATACTTTTTTTTTTTTTTTGGAATCGATGGAAATCTCGTCGTCAAACCACCCCTTCCGGGCTTAAACGGAACAGGTAAACCCCCAGCTGTCTCAGGCTCTTACAAGAAACGTATTCCATGAATTCGAACCCAATACCTCAAGGTGAGATCCTAAACCCTACACCACCAAATCACGTCTCTTGGAGACTAATTTTCTTTGTATACCTACCAACCGATCAGTTCAAAAATTCTTAAGACATTTTTGCACACCCTTAGATATTAGGTGCAAAAATCACTCATCAAAATATGAAGTCCAAATGCAATATGCCTTGAAAACATGCTTGAGATCAGAAATAACAAACAGTTAAATTTGGTGGCTTACAGAGTCTTAAGCCACAGACAGCACTACTCACATGTCCTTTTGACATCAGAACATAAAACAAAATAAGCATAATAAAAGAAGTGCATGCTCGCAAAACTTTATCACTGGCATTATCAACATTACCTAATTCGTCTCAATATATACATATGTTGGACAGTGAAAAGAGTTCCGCAATCTGCACAACTAGATATTAACAATCATTTACCATAGCTACGATACAGTGAGCAGGCATGTTAACCATATTCATTATGGGAGTTTATACGCAATTTGCTCAATTATTATGCCACCAAGAGTAAAAGATTGGAATAGAAGAAACTATAATTGATTAACCAGCTCATTATCGACAATCATATGAGATGATGACTGATGGAAACTTCACTTATTGATTTCTTTAACATGCCTTGATAAGTATTCACGAGACATAACCCACCTTCAGCTTAGGTGTTTTCTGTTTAGCAAAGAAAGCTGATAGCACACTTTTACTGCGAACATGGCACATGCAATCTCACGTCTTGGGCTCTCCAATGATCTAAATGCCGCCAAAGTTTTGTACCCTCCATTGCATCCTGCAAGAAACGATGTTATTGTCAGAACAGAGCAAGTGTAGTTTGTACAGAGCAAGCAAAAATACTCAAAATCAACTCATAAAAGATGCACATTACTATTGAGAGGCCCAATGATAAAATCACTCAATAATAGTCTTTTAATTTGGCCTACAAAATAAATGACCATAAAAAATGCACAAAACTGAATAGTAGATGAGAAAACTAATTTCTTTACACAACCACGAGCCATAGCAGACACATGCAGAGTTCAGTAGTTAGAATTGCAAGATCCTATGAACTCACATGAGACCCCAAGTCACAATTATTTTCAGACTACCTACAACAAGTTGCAATATAATGATTGCGCAGACATATCTGGAACCAAATCTGATACTATCTCCAGAATTCAAAATTGCTCTGCCGTCGAAACCTATAATAATTTTTGCAGCAATAAAAAGAACAGCAGTTTGCTTTAGATCATCGAATTGAAGCAGTAAACTAGGCCTCTAAATTCATAGAAGAGTTCATATTGATTGTGATTGAGTCTTGTGCTCAGTATTAGTGCCCACATTAAGGATCCAAATCTGAAACTTATAGCCCACTTAAGTTGGAACTGTTATAAGCCCCAATCAGTGACATTTTTCCCAGCGAAATAGATGAAAAGGGAAAAAAACAATAAGTTAACATCAATGATAGCGTTTGTCGTGCCAACAAAAGATTAAACATGCCAATATTTTAGACACTTCCATGAAAACATTATATGGAATATGAAAAACACATACAAAAAGCCTTGTATGGAGAACGAAAGATCAACAAACACACACACAACAAAGCTCGTGCAAACATCATGCCAAGAATAACTGCATCTACTGTTTTGATTAAAAACAATTAGAAGAGTGCTGGGCATGTCTGGGTTCTTGTTGATTTTGACATTACCCTGCGTGCAACTCCAAATTTTTGTGCAATTCCACTAGACGCAGGGCCTCCACTTGATACTTGAGCAGGAATAGCAGAGGACTTTGTCCGTCTATGCTCTTCGTTATCTGCATTAAAAAGTGTTCCCAATTTAGATCTTACCATCTCTAAAGCTCATTCACTATCCGCAGAAAGCAAGCATACCAAATAATAGTCCCATAAATCATTCTCATTTTACATACCCAACAGATGGAAAACTCCCGAAGTTTTGTGGTCTTCAGTGCTGCAATATAAGCAAGATCAAAGGCTTGTTTATGCTCTCATAAGAACATCACATACAAATAGAAAAGCAGATTTTGATTGTTATGCAAGGACAAATATTATACAGACCTTGGCAGAGCCTGCTGAGTCCCTTTCAATGTGGATTTAGTTTCAGAGGCTAAATGCCAGGATAGAGTTTGAGCAGCAGGTATACCTATATGTAAAGAATAGTAACTCAATACATACCAAGCTGAACAAGAAAAACTGTCAAACCAACAATGAAAATGACGAAATGTTAGTATTCCTAAGAAAACCCATATACCTGCAAGCTGAAGACGAGCTTTCTTGTTCACAGAATCTAGTATCGAGAGCGAAAGCAAAAGACGAAAAAGATGAGAAAGGCATCACAAAAACAAATTAGATTACGATATCAATTAGAAGTTCTAGTATAAGCCAAAATAATTAACCGTACTTGGTAAAATGTAATGCTCGTGATGCCTTGGGATGAACGCCAATAGCTGTCGCTGCCGGAGACTTTCTATGTTTGAGTAGGTTTGGCATGTAAGAAGTTGCTAATATAAACATGTGACATGTCCAATAAGTTCAGCCTGTTTATTTGCCTCTAGTCATATAAATCCATACTCACTAAGAGAAGGGCAAGGAAATTTACCTGGTTCATACAAGAAACCTTTAGCTCCATGGTTGAGACATCAGATGTTTGCTGCTCAATAAGGTCAGTTAACTTGTAAGCCACAGTGCCAAGGTGATCAACAGCATTGATAAGCGCCCTTACAGCATAGTCTTTCAGGTTATCAAGTACCCTAATACATGATATCAAAATAGTTTTCCAATGTGAGAATAGAAAAGATACATAAATAAAGATTAAGATACATGCATGCAAATCATTGTTGACGCAGTTTATCAGGTATCCTAATACATGATATCACGATATGTTTTCCAATGTGATAATAGAAAATTTGCTGGTATAAGGAATAAGATACATGCATGCAAATCATTCTAAATGCTGGTTGTTTAGTTCACAACACCATGCCAAACTAATGTGAAGAATACAAGCCTCGGGAATACTCCTTTTAAGCAAGAATGGTCCAAAACAATACTAAAACCCATATTGTTTCCTAAAATTACACGAGTTTTGCAGAACTCCCATCCCTAGTATCTTAAATTTTTATATTGCAATTCTTCTTCTATGCACTGTAATCATATGACTTATTCAAGCTCATCACATAGGAAATAATCAACAAGGTATCTTGTTAAGGGATGTTACCAGTTGGCTTTGATGTATATTCGCATGATTGTTGCTCCTATAACAACACTACTATGTGGTGATTTTACATTTTCAGACTAATTTGTCATATGATGATTACCCACGTAGCCTTACATTTGTTTCTGCTCATTGTGAAGATAAGACTTTTCACAATATTCTGCAGCCGAATGAAGTTGAGGTCTTAAGTTCTTGAGTTCCTGTAAAGAGAATAGCATGATAATCAAACTAATATACAATCGAAAGTTTCCATATATATATAGCATATTCACATCAGTTAAGCTGGAATTATTTAACAGAGTATATAAGAAGAGAATATTTAGCAAGAATAGCACAGGTTTGAAAAGAAGCGCAGACAACTGATCCATTCAAAAGATCACAAGTAAGTTGAAGATAGGGTCTCTACAGTATCATTATTTCACGGGTGGGGCTATTTGCACTGTAAAAAATTCTCTGGACACTATTACTTTATACACTCATATGGTAAATTTAAATTTTGACTTTTACTTTGTGCATTCTTTAATATACCAAAAAAACCACTACTTAAATCATTTAAATTGATCCTCTTCACTATATCAATTTAAAAATTTCAGTGCTTTTCATACAGACCGAAAAAATGTGAATTAGGTTGTGAAAGATAAAAATGATACAACTAGGCACTATAAGACAATTAATTTATTTTAAAATATTAGACATATTGCTTTTTATGTAAATATTAGTTTAAAACATTAGAAAGAAAAGATTTATGATTTTAAGGTAAGAGAAATTTAGACGAGTGTACTTGACGAGTGTTTAGAGAAATATTTTAAATTTACTTGTCATGAATTGTCCTTAATAGTAATTTATGTCATGGGTATTTTAGTAATAATAAATTTTATTAAAATATGTGTGTCCAAAGAATTCTTTTGAATGCAAATAGCCCCACCACCCTTTGATACAAACAAGTCAATAATAAACAGCCGCAGATATTAGATACAAACTATTTTCTAAGAGACATGATATATAGGTTCATTTTTCTAGCATCAAATAGTTTCTGCTAACATTTTTCTTAAATATAGTAGTTCACAAAATTAAATTTATAATAGGCCTAATCAAAGTCAATATTTTCATTTCTTTTGACTAATTTGCTCGCTTAACTGCAAAATTTCATTCAAATACAGAACAAACACTCACCAAAGTGTTTTCAGCGATTCAACAAAAATAATACTAATTAAGATTAGTTTAGCTGAACCATTAACAATCACAGTCCTTTTTTTCTTAATTATTATTGTAATTCTCAATAATTTCTACAAATTAATCATCATAACAAGCAGCCCACCTAATGAAAAATGGGCATCAGAACATTTATTTGCAAAGTAATTAATTCTTTTCTAACGGCTCGCTCCATGCTAAGAATTAGTTGCTTTGAAATAAAATTCAAACACGCAAACCTTCAATGCTTTTAATGAAACAATCACATATTCCCCCTTCTCCTTAAATATCTTGAATCTTAAGCTTCTTATTTAGGCAACAAAATTCAAAAATCAAGAAACGCAATCACTGAATCAAAATGAAGCCAATATCAGATTTGGTCTTAAAAATTTACGATAATAAATATATATGCCATCAAACCTGCAAAGCTTTGACGAAGCTTTTGCTACTCTCCATGGAGACCTCATCGTAAGTCATGGCCCGATAAACCAGCCTCGGTTGCTCCACTTCCATCTCTGAGCTCTATGAAACGAACCCTGGAGTTTTTAAATCACAAAACAATAGAATAATGCAGAAATATTTTCACAATTATATTATTATTACTTTTAACAATTAGATTTGAGGATAGGTTTTGTTCAGACAGTTAAATCAAATAATATAAAAGAATAAGTGAAGTAGAAGCGATTCCGGGAAATGGGATTTGATTATTGATATTTGGAGTTATTAGCAAGGGAAAATGAGTCATATCACATGTGTATTTATTGAGTTGTGTTTAATGTGTTACTTACTCATAAATGGAGGTGGAAATTGATCGGTAATGATTGAGATTTGTTAATTTTGTCTCTAATTATGTATCCATTTATAGAAGATTTTCGTCTACAATTTCAAACCGAATGATTATGATCTAATTAAGATTGAAATTCAAAATTTAGATTAAAAAAAATCAAAATTCATCGCTACTATAATATAAAATTCTAAATCCTTATTAAAATTCGAGATTTTCAATCATTCAGCGGTGGTTTTAGAAATCCATTCACCTGAGCTGTGAGCCGGTTATGGGACGTGTTACCAAGAGGCATCAATTATACAGAGAATTTAAAACTCAACACAAAACTCATCACCACCGAATCCATTTCCAGATCCACTGTATATAATAACATTTTCACAAAATCTTTGGTCATGATGAGCCGATCACTTGAAGTAGAGTGGGGATGTGTCACCAAAGAAAGGGCAAGGCATTATCATTCTGGAAATTTTTTTACTGGCCCATCACTGC